>JABSTQ010004847.1:0-46396 GCA_013358835.2 Ixodes persulcatus | reverse complement strand
CATTCTCCAGGAACAAGAAGCTTACGTTACCCTGGCCAGACTGTGCAGGTAATGTATGCGCTTCATTCATTAATTTTTTTCCGTTTAAAAAAGTATTTTGTGTAGTTCAGTGTGACTTCAGTAGACCTCAAGCTGCAAAACGAGCCGGAAAAGTCTACTCCTGCACCTAAAAAGCTCAAACTAGATTCGAATGTGCTTTGAGTTGGAGCATTTTAGCTTATAAAATTTTAGGGCATAGCGCCCTTCCTTTCACTTCAATCCATGTTTTGAAGGTGGTTGGACAATGGAGCTCTCGTATCACCTGCAATGACTCTCCACTGCACTATAGACCCTTTTTATGGCAAACGTCACCTGGTGGTGCTTCAGTCTTTGGCGTGCCAGAGAACTTCCGGTTTATAAAAAAAAATTAACAAAGGCCACCTTAACACCGCTGCTTGAATTGTAGATGAAACGTTTAACCGCCAATTCTCCAGGTGAACGTCGAAAGAACAAACGAGTGCCAGATCTGTTAAAATTTCTCGAGTATTCTTGTAAATCATCTTGCCTCCTCAAAGATATAATATCGTACAACTGAAGGCCCTTGTGAAATCTCATACTCTGTTGTTCGTGGAGCATTTATGGTTTCTAGCAATGGTGACATAAGCAAGCTCAACAGGCTCGCAAATACGGTGCGACCGGAAGTCGCTTGGGACGCAAGCGGCCGTTTATGTTTGTACAGAGTAAAAGTGTCTATACTAAATGATTGACGTAAAAAAAGTAAATGCACTGAACCAAAACTTTTCTATATATGAAAGACTTCGTACGCTGTCGTGGCCGCGGCACCTTATGCAGCCGCAATCTTTACCGAGATACGCATGCGGGGAGAACTACCTGCTTATCATCGTTCGCGCATTAAAATTCACCACGTGGTTTTGACACTTGTTTTGTGGTTTTCTCTTTGAAAAAAGTGTCAAAAACCACATGACAAATAATAAGGCGTGCGCGAACGGTGATAAGGCGCACGCGTGGGTTCTTTGTCGACGGACACGAAAAAATCCCACCTGCGAGTCATATACAGCTTCGCTGCGAAATGAGACCAACAATCTTAGCTGGAGCATCGACGGACGGCTTTGCATACGACCAAGTTAGGAATGCTTGTAACTGGTGGCACCATTGCCCGATAGACGCGTTACAAACGTCGCTAATGTGGTCATTCGCTAATCCGTCCATGTTGACTCTGGCAAGTTTGTTGGTCCGATTTTTCACAAGAAGGGCGCTGTGCCTTACAGCAGGTTTGAAAGCTGGGCTAACTGACTCATGATGCAATTTAACGCGCTCAAAAAACCAGCTGACTCATGACGAAATTAAACGCACACAAAAAACCAGCTAACTCATGATGAAATTAAACGCACACAAAAAACAGGACAAAAAAGAGGACACGCACTACAGACAAGCGCTTAGCTGTCGCTCTTAATTTGTGCTCTTTTTATTTCACCATGAACCATTATCTATGCCTTACATTTTCGTCTCCTCAAATGCACCACCTTAAACCTCATTTGCTGAAAAGTAGAGCTTTGTACGTCCAGACGTCGATTTTCGCGGATCGTTTTATGGCAAAAGATCTACTCGAGTCACCCGTTTTTTTCAATACGTAATATCCCGAACGTACGCCCACCCTTTAAAAGATCTCCCACATCACATTACTTCCCTTTTATTCATGCAGGGTAGGTGGGCGTTCATTAGGGACTTTACAAGCGAAAATGAGTCATTCGCATTCACATTTGATCAATGACGTTTCTTCATATGCACATTTCGATTTATTTCACGTGAATGCTCGTCCACACGTTTGCTCTTGTGAGTGACCGAACGCGTTGCAGCATGCTTGAAACTGCTCACGACAATGGAAGGATTGATGGTGGATGCGGCTGAACCCCTTGAATTGGGCGGCGACTTGCGCCACCTAGCCGGTATTTTGAGATGAACAAATGTTGCCAAATACGACGAGAAAACCCACTGGCGCCATCTATCGGAGCCCTGGAACTCTCTTGTTTCAGCGTATCTTTCCTTTTTTTAAAGCGTCCTTATTTCACCATGGACTCTAAATAATTCCGAAGATGTCATGAGCGAACATTTCTCCTCGATAGTGCTTAGATTTGATCTCGCAAATACTGCAAAACTTTCAGTCTCCTTACACGAGGTTCGAACGTGTTCCAGGACTTCATTATCGATGGCGCCATTATGGCCGTGTGTTCGCTCGTAAGCAGTCACAATCGGTGGCAACGCGCTCGGCCACACTCAAACGCGAATGTGGGAACAAACTTAAAGTGCATACACGAATGTATGTGCATAGGCAGAGTATCGTGAGCGTTAGGGCACATTTAGTTTTCTTTTCGTTTTTAAACTGAGAACGTAGCGGATTCATTTTTGTGGGGTGTCGCGAAGATATAGCTAGGTGCCGGTGATGAAAACTAAGCAATGCGTGGCAAACGATGACGACTGCAGTGCAAGAACGAGCAGCAGAAAGATTTTCCCTGAACGTTCCCAGCACGGCCGTCAGGCCTATCAATAATCATTCTTGAAATAAGCGTTGACTTAGTAGCACTTCACAGGTCGGGCTGAGGATTAGTTACGGCGCTTCCCCTTTCGCGCATGCGCGCCAAGCCTGGTATCGTAAATCACTGTATAATACTTACATTATTATACAGAGATACTTTTTTTTTTTGCGACCACCCTGGCTTGGCCCTAATCCTACCGTCAGCGACTGTAAGAATACCCCTGAAGAACGAAGTCTTAGTGCTTAGTTTTCGGCGTCACCCAAAGAAGGCAAACGCGGGGCAGAGATTGGTCCCGAGTGTGGCACCAGCGTTCGGTTGGCACTCGGGTTCTCGCCGATTCGAAACGAGCCCTAGCCAAACGGTGACGCAGCATTTGGAACCAATGTCTGCTCTGCCCCGCGTTGGCCTTTTTTAAAGTTTTACTGAAAGCTCAGTACTACCTCTCGGTAATGTAGAAGGTGTTGACTGCGACACCAGAGTTTTGCAAATGACAGAAACTTGGGCGATCTCAGAGAGATTAGTGACGTAAAATTGGCTGATTATTCGAGAGTTGTTTCGACATTCCATAGGCTTACAAGAACACGAGTAGGCCCGTCTTCTGAGCAGTTAATGAGGGTGAAATCATAGCTTTAAAGAAGAAATGGAAATTGCGTCTTAAGGTGGGCTAGACATTTTTATGCGGATGCCGCGAAACCGTTTGTGAAAGTACATTCTCGAACAATATCAAAAGACCCATTCTACGAGGCAGTTTCAGGCGGCCGTGTTGGGTTCGTGTTAGAAAGGGCTGATTGGATTGAGGACCTGCTTAACACCGCTTTACACTGCTTAACAAAAATACCTGCTTAGCACCGCCCGATGAACTGCCACGGAAATGGGTTTTTCTTGTTGTTGAAGGCTGTACCTTACGGCGGTACTTCTATAGGAGGCATGTAACGCCTGCATTTGTCGATTTCATTTCAGTATCGAAGAAACCGAAGAAGACCGACTACACCGTCGATTTCAAATTTGCTACGAATTCCTGTCAGGTCAGCGAGGAACAAAGGCAACGGCTCAAGAAAAAGTTTTTCGATGCGCTTAAAAAGAAGGTTGGGCACGTCAAAGGAATATGCGATCCCAATCAAGGCTGCACCGTCGACAACGTTCACATCGACTGTCAATAAAAAATCGAGACCAAAATCCGGAAACGTGACCTCTCTGTTAAGAGGCACGGTCGGCGTGGATCTAGCGCTCCGTCCAAAGCCTCGCATAAGAGAGACACTGTAGACGACGACGACTTTGGCTTTGAAAGTACGTTCAAGTTATCGTTTACGGTGCCCTTACCCAAAGAACTGAACGTCCCGGAACTGATTGAAGCATCCGAGGGTGGGTTTTCATATTTTTCGCTAGCACCCGAAAAAAACAAAAAAAACGCTGATTAAGTTTTTTTGTGTTATGAATACTCTGGAATCTCTTGAAACGAGTGGTGATTTACATTCACGCACTCTATGTTTATTCTCGTATTTGACGTTTTTAACTTACGTTGTTGTATTTTTGTTTTGTACCTACTTCTACGATATTAAGAAGAGTTAGAAACTTTTGTTCGAGCCTGTAGCTTTCAAATGAATTTAGTTTTCGTGACATTTCTGTTTATATTAAGCGACAGTTGTAACATCTATAGGCTTATCACAGTCTCTGACAGCCTAAGAAACGAAGGGCGGGGTCTGCCAGCCGCATCTCATTATCGCTCCTCCTCCAATAAGATTGAAGCATTAGGCAATCAGAACGCCGAAGAACCAATCACGAAGCAAGAACCGTGAATTAATATAGTAAGCGCCACGTCTTGGATTTCATAAGCCGCCAGGGGCTATAATAGAATATAAGATCTTGAAAGAAGCTTGTGCTTCGCTGGAAAATACATCAGCACGCTCTTGTTGCCTTCCGTCGTGCTTTGGCTGCGTTTGCACGCTCGAAGCTCGCGAAACGCCGTTCTTGCTCTGCTAGCTCGCGCCGGAGGCGGGACGGCTGATAGACCTTTCTGCCGTTCACCCCCTGTCAGCGACCATAGTAATATATATTTTGGGAATGAGATTGACATATTAAATGAGCTTCAAGTTGTTACGCTTTACAGAGTTAAGATTTATGATTGCGAGATTTATGCCTGTCAAAAGTATGCTTTTCCCGTGCCCTTCTTCGTGTAGATTTGGTACCTGTATCCGTCTTGGTGCGCACATACTCGAAAAAAAAAAAGTCAGGACATACGAAGTAAGATATAACTTACGTCACATGTTATTATAATTGCTCTTAATAATTAAAAGGATAATAACCTAATTTAGGAAGGGTGTTTGCTTCGTAGACGATTGCAGGTCGTAGCTACCGAATCTAATAGAAACGTATTCAAAACAAATTCGAACGAATAATATCAGCGAACAGGTACTTCAAAGTTAGTGAGGGAGTCATTAATAAGAACAAAACGAAAATTTTACATTATAATTAAAAACGATCAATTACAGGACTGCAAAAACACGAGCCTCGTTCGTCCGAGCGAAGTCGCGGCGACGGCTCTGAGGCAGGCACTAGAGTCTGCCACCAGTGAGGCTGCTAACGCCAGCGTTGTAGAAGCGCTGCCAGACGCTGTCCTAGTTGAGTCAACGCAAGCACTCAAATCAGAGTGTAGCCACGGTCAAGTATCGAAAAACCTGCTCTGCGGTGAGTATAGACAAAACATCGTTAACAGATTTGTCACACAGTCTTTGTATCTCTGATGAGGGTTTGTATATTCTGTAAAAATAGATGAGCTGCGACGATAAAAAAAGACAAATAGGTTTTTAGAAGGTTTGAGTTTAACAGAAATTTTATATTTTGTCATGCTCAGTTTCGCACGAGGCTTGCTCTCTTGTAGGACTCTGATCCGGTTCCTCACGCCGAAAATGACTAAGTTAATAAAGCATGGAATAGTCTAATAAATTAGTAAATGGGTTGTTGTAAACCTATCGGTAGCTAGTTAATTACATTATCTGCCCACGCCTTCCATTAACCGTCGATTTCCCGTTAACGTCCAACTGTAACGGTCAAGGCTTCAAAGTACTGGCTGGGTCACTGTTCTAAATGGTGTTGTAAAGAATTGGCTCCTGTAGCTTCTTGTCATATTTTTTAACCTGCGGATGTCTTCGTCTATTTTCACGCTGTTGTCCACAATTTTAACAGTTCTGGGGACTGGCCTAGTTGGTTCTTCGCTGCTTTGGTTAAACTGCACTGCGAAGGATTACAGGTGAATGAAGGAATTTGTAATTGTTTACAGCGCAGTTTAACAAAAGTAGCCAAACGATTTTTTCGGATCTTTTTCATTAATATTAGGGGAGACGCAGTCACTGCCTTTCCCCGAAGAACATTTAGTTAATTATGATAAGGTCAGCTAATTATATTCAGGAAAGAAATGCTGGACGTGGAGTATTTTGAGCATATTGCCACGCGCACCGGCGAGCATGCGCGTGCGTGGCCGAGTGGTTACCGCGCTTGACTCTTGCGCGGAAGGTGGAGGTTCGATTCCAGCCAGGGGACTGCCCTTTTATTTATACTTTCAACTTGGCCTTCTTGTAAGTTCGAGAACATTCTCGTCGGATCTAGTTCCGAAAGTTCTACGCACCGAAAGTTTTATGCCGAATGATCCAGAAACCCACGAGGGTACATAAGGGACTCCGCATGGCGAGCGGAGTCAGTTTTTTCTCAGCGTTTGATCTTGCTGCATCGCCGCCTTCGACGCCCGCGACGCTCTGTTGTTATCTTTCTTTTTTCCTTTTATTTTTGGGCACAAGTTCGCTCCATTAAATGTTCAGTTTACTCAGTCATTCGCCGCCTCATCACTTCTCATTCGTGACATTTTGGTGGAGCCCGACGTGAAGCCCGCTTCCCATCGCCACGACGTTCAGCGTCCCCAGCGCCCCGACCCCGCCGAGAGAGTCTGCCTCCCCTGCGTCGCCGGGAAAACTAAGTGCGGCAACGCCTGGAGGTGACTTGCCGAAAACGACGGAAGCAAACAGCCTCCAAGAACGCCGGAGCGTTCCCACTCTCCTGACGCCCCGCATCGCACCGACGCCCCGCCTGCAACGGTGTCCAACAACCTAAACGTTGTTATCGACGGCCTGGACGCATCGGCACTCGTGGACACCGGAGCAGACTACTCAGTCTTGAGTGGGAGGCTCTCTCGCCGCCTTCGGAAAGTTACGACGTCGTGGGACGGACCACAGATACGAACCGCCGGCGGACATCTCATCACACCTGTTGGCAGGTGCACCGCTCGCGTTGAGATCCACGGTGAAACCTGCCCTCTGAAGTTCGTCGTTCTGCAAGACTGTTCGAGGGACGTCATGCTCGGAATGGACTTTTTGTGTGAATACGGCGCCGTCATCGACCTTGGTGAGAACAGATTGACGCTGCGCAAGCCTGTTCTGCCTTCAGAGAAACCCCAAACAGCGTCAGCCGCCGTCCGAGTCGCTTCCGACCATGTGAACCTGCCGCCGTGATCAAGTGTTGTCGTACCCGTCGTGACCGATGCAGCTACCTGCGGCGAAGTTGTTCTGGAAGGCAACCTCCAGTTGCTTCTAGGAAGAGGAATAGGCGTCGCACGAGGAGTAGCTGAACTTCAGGATGGCCGCACTGTGGTCCTCGTGACAAACTTCCGGAATGAAACACAACACCAACCAAAAGGTGCAGCCGTTGGCCACGTCGAGGAACTCCGAAATTCCGCCGAAATCGCCGCCATTACTGACGAATCCTCGCCACCTCAGCAAGACAGTACGTCGCCAGCGCAGCTCGACATCGACCCTAAGCTTCCGGACCCGAGACGACGGCAGCTGATTAACCTCCTCGCCGAATACCGTGACTGCTTTGCGACGTCGTCGAAGGTGCGCCAAACAGCCGTTGCGAAGCACCGCATCGTTACCGAGGACGACGCGCGCCCTCTGCATCGATCACCGTACAGAGTCTCCGCTAAAGAAAGGGAGGTGATCCAGGAGCAAGTTCAAGAGATGCTGAACGACGACATATTCCAGCCATCAAGCAGTCCGTGGGCGTCTCCAGTCGTACTGGTTAAGAAGAAGGACGGATCGCTTAGGTTCTGCGTGGACTACCGACAGCTGAACGCGGTGACGAAGAAAGACGTCTATCCACTCCCCCGTATCGACGACATTTTAGACCGGCTGCGCCACTCCCGATACTTTTCATCGATGGACCTGAAAAGCGGCTACTGGCAGATCGAGGTCGACGAACGGGACCGAGAGAAGACAGCTTTCGTCACCCAGGATGGACTGTACAAGTTCAAGGTGATGCCCTTCGGACTGTGCACGGCGCCAGCAACTTTCTAGCGTGTAATGAACACCGTGCTGGCAGGACGGAAGTGGCAGAGCTGTCTCGTCTACCTCGACGACGTCGTAGTGTTTTCCGGCGACTTCGACGAGCACTTGCGACGACTCCGAGCTGTTCTCCAAGCCATACGGACCGCCGGACTCACCCTGAAGCCGTCAAAGTGTCGGTTCGCCTATGACGAACTGAAGTTCCTAGGTCACGTGGTTAGTAACGAAGGCGTTCGCCCCGACCCAGAGAAGACTCGCGCCGTCGCAGCATTTCCAGCTCCGAGAGACAAGAAGGCCGTGCGAAGGTTCCTTGGACAATGCGCCTACTATCGGCGCTTCGTTCGGGATTTCGCAAGGATTTCCGCACCGCTAACAAACCTCACAAAGGACGCCGAGAAGTTCGAATGGGCCGAAGAGCAGCAGCAGGCATTCGACGAGCTGAAGCGACGACTGCAGACTCCTCCTGTTCTTGGACATTTCGATCAGGATGCGGAAACCGAAATTCGCACGGACGCAAGTAACGCTGGACTTGGCGCGGTACTGGTTCAAGTGCAATAAGGCACCGAGCGAGTTATCGCCTACGCGAGTCGGACACTGTCCAAGGCGGAGAAAAATTACTCCTCGACTGAGAAAGAATGCCTTGCGGTCGTCTGGGCAATCACGAAGTTTCGTCCGTACTTGTACGGGAGCCCGTTCCGTGTAGTCACCGACCATCACTCGCTCTGCTGGCTTGCGAACCTCAAGGACCCGTCAGGACGCCTCGCTCCATGGAGTCTCCGATTGCAGGAGTTCAACATGACTGTGGTCTACAAGTCAGGCCGCAAGCACAGCGACGCCGACTGCCTGTCCAGAGCCCCCGTCGAAACGCCTTCCGGCAGCAGCGACGACGATGACGACGAGTGCTTCCTAGGCGCAGTGAATACCGACGACATGGCACGACGTCAACGAGACGATCCTGAGTTGCGCGCGCTAATCGAGCACCTCGAAGGACGAGGGGGGACTGTCCCCCGTGTCTTCTCGAGAGCCCTGCCAACCTTCGTCCTCCGACAAGGTGTGCTTTACAAGGAGAACTTTGGAGACAACAGCTCGCCATGGCTGCTGGTAATCCCTACCGACATTAGAGCGGAGATCTTCCAAGCCTGCCACGACGACCCGACGTCCGGACACCTTGGTTACAGCCGTACGCTGGCCCGAATTCGTGAAATGTATTACTGGCCCAAGCTGCCCAAGACCGTTCACCTCTACACACGATCGTGCCACGAGTGCCAGCGACGCAAGAAACCGCCGACGAAGCCGGCAGGTCTCCTGCAGCCGGTTGCTCCCCCGACCGCACCGTTTCAGCAGATCGGAATAGATCTGCTTGGTCCTTTCCCACTATCGACGCAAGGAAACCGATGGATTATCGTGGCAACAGATTATCTCACAGGTACGCCGAAACGAAAGCCCTTCCTTCAGGGACTGACGTGGAAATCACCAAGTTTTTTATCGAGTCCATCGTCCTCCGGCACGGCGCTCCCGAAATCCTGATCTCAGACCGTGGATCATCATTCATGGCCCAGCTGACGCAAGAAGTCCTTCGTCTCAGCCACACCAGCCATCGTCGCACTACGGCGTACCACCCCAGACCAACGGGCTGACGGAGAGACTCAACAAGACCATCGCCGACATGATCTCTATGTACGTCGACGTGGAGCACAATACATGGGACGAGGTCTTGCCGTACGTCACATTTGCCTACAACACGGCCGTGCAAGAGACCACCCGAGTGACACCCTTTCAACTGGTTCATGGTCGCAAAGTAACCACTATGCTGGACGCGATGTTACCCCACGAACCGGCTGTCGACGGAAGCGACGACGCCCAGGTGGTTGCTCAACGGGCAGAAGAAGTCCGTCAGCTCGCCAGACTTCGTATTAAAGCCCAACAACGTGTCGACACTGGCCGCTACAACCTTCGTCGTCGGGACGTCCACTTTCAGCCAGGCAACAGAGTATGGGTCTGGACACCGATTCGCCGCCGTGGTCTCAGCGAGAAACTCCTGAAACGGTGTTTCGGACCCTACAAGGTGCTTCGTCGACTTGGAGATCTGAACTACGAGGTCATGCCCGACGGAACACGGACTTCATCACGCCGCCCTCCACGACCGGAAGTCGTCCACGTCGTGCGCCTCAAGCCGTACTACGATCGATAGGACTGTGAATTGTGTTTTGTAATACGTTCGATAGGATTGTGTTGCACAAGTTTACGTAGTTTGCCATTATTTGTGTTTGTTTTACTGTTTTGTTTCCCGGCATGTCGCATCGAGACGATGCGCTTTTAAAGGGGGGAGTAATGCCACGCGCGTCGGCGAGCAAGCGCGTGCGTGGCCGAGCGGTTACCGCGCTTGACTGTTGCGCGGAAGGTGTAGGTTCGATTCCAGCCAGGGGACTGTCCTTTTATTTATGCTTTCAACTTGGCCTTCTCGTAAGTTCGAGAACATTCTCGTCGGATATAGTTCCGAAAGCTCTACGCACTGTTAAGAATGGAACTTTTGGCGAACTTCTTCCGAGTTTCAACGCTGCGGAAACGAGTCCCGACGAGTCCGGGACCGTGGCCTGCGTGTCTGGGCCTGCGGAGAAAGGCCTCAACGCGTCCGTGACGTCAACGGGACGTGCGTGTGTGTGCGTGTGGGTTCGTGCGCTCCGGAAGGGGAGAGAGGCATGACCTAACTGCGGAGAACTTTGGCTACATCGCACTTGAAAGGGAGAGAGACAGGGCCTAACTACGGAGAACCATGGCTACGACGCACTTCTGGCTACGACGCGGCGGTCTTTGCTGCAACGCACTTGGCGGCGGTTCGCTACGTCGCACCTGCTGCCATGGCGGAGAGTGAGGAAGAAGCGGACCCTATATAAGGCGGAGCATGAGGCTGCTCCGGTTTTTCTCTCGGATTTGACGACTGTATCGCAACCATGTAATTAAACCGTTCGTTACGTTACCGATTCTCCCATCTCCACTGGACCCCTGGGTTCTTCACTTCGGGGAATGGTCGTCGTCACGAGCCAGGAAGCCTCCGGACGTGCGGCTTAAATTCCGCCTCTAACAGCACCGAAAGTGGTATGCCGAATGATCCGGAAACCCACGAGGGTACATAAGGGACTCCGCATGGCGAGCGGAGTCAGTTTTTCCTCAGCCTTCGATCTTGCTGCTTCGCCGCCTTCGACGCCCGCGACGCTCTGTTGTTATCTTTCTTTTTTCCTTTTATTTTTGGGCACAAGTTCGCCCCATTAAACGTTCAGTTTACTCAGTCATTCGCCGCCTCATCACTTGTCATTCGTGACAATATTATCATCAGCAGCATCGTCTGCAGTCAACTAAATAGCGAAATTCGCCGATAAGAAAGCCAGTGAAGGAATTACGAAGTGAAGAGTGTGAATATTACAAGCTCACATCCTGCGTTTCCTGAAACTTTAATAACTATAGGAATAGATTATATATGCTTTCTTCTTCGAAAAGCAATGCCGATTAAAATGAATACACTGAACAGGATGCAGAGCCAATGGCTAGAGACTAACCCTCCTAAGCCTTTAGTCGCTCACGGAAATAACTCATTTCCATTTAGGATACGCTGAAAAATCTTAAGGTGCTGACGATGAACTCTAGGTTGTTGGAACCTTCAAACCAACACCGATATCCGGATGCATGAAACTAAACATTGGACAAATTGAACGTTTCTCGTTACAGTCCACTGTCCGGTGGGAACATACTACCACAACGAGACCACGTGTCTGCCTTGTCCCATCGGAACCTATTCAGACCTGGAAGGTGTAAGTTCCTGTCTTTCGTGCCCCGACAACAAAACAACGCTTTCGGAGAAGTCCAGCTCACTGTCAGAATGCAGAGGCAAGAACCGAACCTGATCACTCTTTAGTTAATTTACTCTCAACAGGCATAGTAAGCTAGTCTTGTACTCTGGCATCTACTACACGCATCACTTTGGATTAAAATTATATGGAATCCTGAAACAATGTTAATTCAAGATATTCTCATATAAATGATCGTGATATATTTGGGAACCATTGTTTGGTTACTTCAACGTTTACTTGTGAGGCTACACTCTAAGAAAAAAAGGAGGAGAACGGTAGCAACAGCGACTGTTCCTCCTTGTTGTGGCCAAGTTGCCCAGAGAAGGGAGGAACAGAAATTTGGATGAAAGGAGGAGATCGAGTTCCTCCCTGTTCGGTTGGCGTAGGTGTAGAACATCGCACTACTGACCAAGTGGTCGACGGTTCGATCCCTGAAAGGAGCGGTGTTTTTTTTTTTTTTTTCGTTAAGTTTTTTTTGTTTTTTTATTTACCAAAACAGGCATAAACAAACCCAGACCGATGGAAGGAAAATTAAAGTCCTTATTATTCACCGACACCAAGGAAAACTATACAAATATCATTGCTACAAGCTTCATCAGCGCGCTGTTTGATAAACAGGATTTGGGCGCCCAGGATCTAAGCCGTTTACGCAGGGGCCAAGACGACGAGGTCGGTCCTTCAGTCGTTTCTTTTGCCGTGGCGTTTTCGACATTCATAAAGAAAGGAGTTTAAACACATCCGTCATAAACCGCTGAGCTTCGAAACGATGCCGACACTGCTACGTACACTGGGCGGCTGTGATCAGCTGCAATAGCGGCGGGCTTCGGGCCTCGGCCTCTTCGGCCACATATCGTAACTCGGCTGCCTCGGCCGCTCGACTGCCGGGCCCTGACCCTGCATTTTAAGAAAAAATGGAGGAAAAAGGTAGCACCGGCGCGTCTTCCTCCCTTCTACTCACGCGCCCCCAAGCGGACACAAGAAGAAGGAAGGAACGAGACGTTTTCCTCCTTCTCCAAGCAAAAGGTCGAAAGCTTTCGCCCTCCCGACTTATCTTCTTTCGGTTTCGTTTTTCGAGCACGTCGCAGACGTTGTTAAATGAATGTTGTTGAGTTGATTTAGCTTCAGCGGCAGCGAAGGCCGCCTGTAATTCCGTCTTCTAGTCCAAACGTGCGGAACGTTTCGGCTTCATTGACGTTTTTACCACTAATTTTTTCAAACGAACAAACAAGCCGCTAGAAACAGCGAAGTTCCGGAGCAGTGCCAGCAGCGATACGTACACTGGGTAAGATGGCCGTCTCTGGATTGCGCGGATTGCGGGACCTACGCGAAACTACAGTAGCGGAACCATGCGGAACTGTATCGACGTTTTCGACGTTATGGAAATCGCAGGAACTGTGTCCAAGGCAGGCAGGTTTCCCTGCCGGCTGCCTGGGTGCTTTCCGTGCTGAGTTCTGTTCTGTTTTCCCGTGCCGAGTGCCAACCGGCGTTCAACGTGGTTCTGTATTTCTGCGTGTCAGCAACATAGCAGCAACATCGTGATGGCAGTGTTGTGCGTAGTGAACAGAAGACTGGAATTACCGCCGATGTGACCGTGTGTTCGCGTATCAGTGGTGTAACAACAAGTCGAGATGACGTAAACCGTCGGGCATTGATGCCGCTGGTCGGGCCGTGATCGGAGGGGGCGGGGTGTCGCAGGTTGACATTCCGCTTTTTACATTAAAGAGTTTAAGACCACTTAAAAAATTAGGTGCAGTCCATCGACGTGCAGATAATCATGTTGGAACGCTGGTCTGAACGGTAAGCTCCTATCATACAGTGGCCAATGTGACTGTCGGTCCCCGAGAGCGATTGCGCTCTGGGGAAAAGGCTGAACAGTACAAAATAATGACGGAAAGTACGTATATTTATATTGAAATTTTAGCATAAAAAAAAGGTAAAATCGCGAAAAAAAAAGCTACCCTTTATTTTGATGTTTAAATATACTACGGTTCCTGGAGAAACTGCCCTCCAAGTGGCGCGCTGGGATGAGCGCTAGTCGTTTTCGAGCTCGCCACGGGGTAGCTCCGTACACTTAACACCTGCCGCAAGTCGCGGTTTTGACTGCATTCAAGTTGATCGAAAAGCGATCTCTCTGCCCGTGAAGCATCACTTCCAGCTGAGTGAATATCCGCTCTACACAGATTAATTCTAGACGGCAATTGCAGCCGTGCGCGAACAGCACAAATAGAAAAACAAACACTACAATAGAAATACTGGCTAGGAAGTGCCGTGCGGGGAAACAAACCCATGGCTTGGAACCGCATTGGAGCGGCTCGATTTATTGGCTTTCAAATAATTACGGCATGATCGAGCGGTTTCTTTTTAATAAGAGATTCATCCCCTGAGCCATTAAAAATACTCTCAGATGTATGACATGGCTGGAAAAAAATCAACATGCTGGGAATATTTTTATTGCTTAGGGAGTCACCGAAAAATTTCGTATGTTCAAAACGACCAGTATAAAAGACGGAAACGCAGAGGTCGAGAGGAGTGATCGGGTTAGTGTGCTGTTGTATTGATGTTTGTATGTACGTGTATGTGCTCTATGTATGTTCAGCTGATGCTTGTACGCGTCGGACGAGTAATGTGTATTCCTGTGTGTAATAGAGGGTCCCGAAGCGCAATGATGATGTGAGAATATAAAATATTTTTTGTAGAACATGAATTGGGCGTTAACTAGCGCCACCTAGCCTAGCTACTTGCGATCACTCTGCTTGACCCTGTCATCTGGTGGCAAGCGATTTAACCTCCTTTTACGCTACGCGGCTGACGCGGCTACGCCATAATTTCGTGTTACCGTGCTGAAACGAGCCAAGAGGCTGCTTCGGATTTGCTTTTTTTGGGAGCGGCTTTTGGTTTTGCGGGCGAATGGTTTACCACTCCTCCGTGATGTGCGGTTGACGCAACGGTTGACGAAGGAATTGTGGCTCGAGGAATAGCAAAGGTAAGACAAAGTGCGCGAACTGGGTGCCGGTTGTCTCCGTTTAACATCGCAGTGCTGACGATGAGAAGACTGAGTGACTGCATGCTTTCAAAACGGAAGTTTCTTTACCTGCAGGGGGAAGCCGGCTTCGGAAATAAATTCAGTTCGCGGAAAGCTCGTGTTACGTTTTTATTTGCTGCTCCTCTCGCTCACTACAATAGACTTCGTGTTCTCGTTAAGCCTTATTGAGCTCGATTTGCTCGATTCGTGGCCGCCATAATGAGATGCAGGCGACGGAGGAACTTTTGCTCCCCTGCTTTAGGGACGAAAGTTTCTCCCTTTCCGTAGGAACATATGTATCAAGAGCGTTCCTCCCTTTAGGGAGGACTATACTGACCCTTTTTTCTAAGAGTGTAGGAAAACCGTGTACGTTTCTCCAACCCTACCACAAATTAGCAGAAGACGTAACTTAAAAAAAAAAAACAGTTAGCAAACATTTACAAAGAGTGGGCAAAATTTAGATCTCATAAGAATTATATTAATACAGAGCATTGTGCAGTTAGTTATGCAGTATTTACGTGGACGATATATACATGCAATACCTTAAATCGTTTGTAGAACCCTGTTATGTATTTCTAAAGTTAACAATTTTTACATGGTCTCATAAGCCAGGCAAATAAAACATTCAAACAATTACTAAATTACTCACAAGTAAAGCACGGTAAATTGTGTGGGATAATCAGAATGATCAAAATATCTCGTTTTCATACTGTACAAGGGCAAATGATACGAGCCACACATATGCATAACAAATAACTCAAAGGCAAAAATTACTTAGTAAACATTTACAAGGAGCCGCTAAAAACTCGATCTCATGAAAACTATCATAATACTGGATATATCTGCTTGATAGTGTTAACATAGAAGATAGACCTACAATAACTCACGTAAATCTTAAATGATATTTAATCCACTACCCAACTACCCTCAGCCCTCTGCAAGCCACGAACCTTCTCAACCAGTGGAAAGGAGCCATGCATGTCGTGTGATACAGAGTCCTACCAGGACATTTCGGGACAGGCATCATGCAAAAAGTGTCCAGCTGGTCTCAGCACGGGATTTTGGGGAGCAAAGGAATCATCTTCCTGTCAAGGTAAGACTTCTTTGCAGGTCCACACTAAGAGCGTTCGTTTTCAAGTCTAAGTTAAATGACACATCTTCCTGCAGACGCCTGCGCACCTGGAACATACTCGATATCTGGAATCAAACCATGTGCACCTTGCCCCGTTAGATTCTACCAGCCACTCAGAAACCAGACGTCATGCATGAAATGTGAAAACAACCTCAGCACTCACACCGTTGGCTCAACAGCAAAATCGGACTGCGTTGGTAAGGTACCTCCTGGAAACTCGAAGTTATAACTGGCCCGTATATTTCTCAGTGTATATTTCTGAGAAAAATCGTTGGATGTTTTTCGGTGTTTATTTTTCTTAAACATAGGTGTATTTCGACACGTTGTCTCATTCCAACTCTTAAGACGGTGCTGATCGGAGTAAAAAAATTGCTATGGGACAAGTTACTTTCTAATCTTTCCTCTGAAGATGAATGCAGGTGTAGGGATGAAACCTGCGGTCCTCTGACATAAATCGAACAATGACATTGTCACCATTCTTGGTGACCGACTGGCTCACCTCTAGGGTCCCTGTCCGTCAAGGTCAACGATTCCACCGATTGGAGACCACCAGTTTGCCTGATTCTTGGTTACAAAACACGCTCAAGGAGCGTTTAGAATTCGGATTTTCAACCAAAATAGAATTTGCTTGTCGCCGAAATGTTCTCAAAATTAGTGTTTTTCAGTTTTAACCGATTTCGCATTTCCATCACTGGTGAATGCTTATCGGTGTTTTTCGGTTAAGACCGGAAAGTACGCGGCCTAGTTATAACCAGGCCGAAAAAGTTCCGGTTTTAACCGGAAAACACCGATAAGAATGTGTCGTCGCCCAAAATGCAGAATCGGTAAACCGAAAACCACCAATTCCTTGAAAATATTGCTCCAGCTAGGACAGTTTTTGTCAAAGCCCTCAGCTATCAAACTACAATTTTTAGTTTTTCATGAATTTTTTTCGAAGATAATTACCGTTTCTAGCGTCTTTCCGAAGCGGGTTGCCGAATACGCCGATTTCTTAAAAGTAAATAAGCAACCAAAAATGTCCGCCGATTCCTCTAAAAAATAAACACAAGGAAATCTACGGCCAAGTTATAACCTTACTTTTTAAGGTTGGTTCCCATATTTGTGAACCTCGCCTACGACGAGAAAACACACTTGCGCACTGGCGATCTGCAAAGTCGCACTGGTACTGCGTATAACTACGCCAAAGGTTTTGTGGCGTTCGTGGCATTAATTCATCTACGCTCTGTCTATGAGAAATGGTGAGTTATAGCATGGTCACCATTATTTCAAGGCCACGTTAAAAGAATAATGCGCAAAAAATTTCAAAAAATATATATGCAGATTTAAAGTTTACAGGGCTACCAGAGAGACGGCGCCAGTGTAACAAAGGGACGTAAAGCACCCGAGCTCACTCAAACGCAAATGTGTGAACCAGCCTTTGCAGCTAACACTTGCGCCAGTGATTGCCACGAGGCGGCACCATACGAAGAGGATGGAAGTTTGTGTTTTCTTGCAGACGTTAAGACCTGCGAAATATTGAAACCATGCGCCGAAGGATCGACGTATGTGAACGTGGGAAGCACCTACATGTGCGCGTGTCCGGAAGGGCTGGTGGGACCGAACTGCGAGAACAACATCGACGACTGTGCCGAAGATTTGTGTTTGAACGGAGGTGGATGCATAGACGGGCTGAAGAACTACACCTGCTCATGTCCTCCTGACTTCACCGGATCCAACTGCGAAGTGAATATCAACGACTGCGACTCAACTACGTAACTGCTTCATATACCGGGTGTAAGGAATCCGAAGGCTTGCTTTAATATTGACCGGATAAGTAGGCGCGTGGACGTAATAATCTGACATTTTCGTGAAAGGTGTAGTTTAGTGGTGCATTTTATTTGGTAAATTTTCAGTACGCAGCTTTCTTCCTGCAAGAAACGAAACAAGAAAGCGTGCCAGGATCAACGTCGGCGTCAATGCAGATGACCAAGTTAGCCACGTTTGTTCCTTGTGGCGCCATCTTTCGATAAGCGCAGCAAACAGACGATAAGGTCGTCTGCTTTCTGCCGGGTGCGTCATCTACTCGCTGCACATAGGGAGGTTGTGCCACAAGTAACATACGTCGCTTACTTGGTGTTTGTGTCGACGATGGCCGGTGGCCCTGGCCAAATTGTTGGTTGAATTTTTCACAGGAAAGAAGCTATTCCTTAGAATTTTGCAGCGCAAAATTCACCGTTAAAATATACCTTCGTTAAAAATTCGAGATTGCCACGTGGAGGTGCCAATTTTTCTGGCCAAGTTTAGAGCCAGTCACGAGATTTATGCCACCCTAGAACGTCTCGGAGGCGTCGTGCGTGATAATGGTTTGTTTTCCTTCTACTACAGATCTTTGTCAGAACGGAGCAACGTGCATTGACGGCGTCAACACTTTCGCGTGTAAGTGTGCGAAAGGATTCCGTGGTAAGACCTGCTTTGATTCCATTGACGTGAGTCACAGTTATTTTTATACAATGAATTTCGAGGTAGCAGAAATCTTTTGGCCAAAAAGTTGCTTTTGCCTAGATTTTTAGGGCCCTGAAAAGCCCGAAGAATCCAATGTAGGGTCATAGTTGTCTTCCAGACTCTGGGTATCTTGGCCCTAATTCGCTAAACAAGTGCCAAACTTAGGCTTCACTTCTGGTTGTTCTGTTTTCATGTGTCAACTTTGTGATTAAATTGCCAAACAAGCACGAGATTTAGGTCTCACTTCTAGTTCTTTGGTTCATATGTGGCATCTCTGACTCAAGTCTGGCACTTTGGTAAATATGTGGCGAACCACAGAAAAACCATAAAAACGCCCTCCACATCTACGTACAAAAAAGTACTCCTGCACTAACGCCCGTATTAGGCCCAAGTTAGGAACTTAGGATTTCCAAGCTTGTGCCAGATTAGGCGTTTCTCAGGTGTGCTACGTGGGCAGGTAACAAAGGAGGTGAACGCGGGGGAGGAGGGGGGAGGGGGGGCATTGATTAGACACGAGCGCTGCGTTCCAGTTCGGCTGTAGCAGGAGAAAGCTCTCCCGTCTCTATTCTTTTGGAGCTCTCTTCGCCTGTCTTAGTGATTCCCACTGGTTGGCCTTACGGGAGCTATGTAGGAAGATAGACACAGAGCCTTTTTGAAGCATTTCTATTTGCCAGCTTTTTTAAGCCGCGTGAAGTGCGGAAATTTAATTACCAAGTTATGTTAACAGTCCTCCTCCTGGGTAGATTCTCATATTTCATAAGGAACCTTATACCTCTAGAGAATATGGTCAACGGGTACTTAAACTGCATCCACTCTCATGGAGGCTGAAACTCGGCAAGATGCAGCAGTGACGATGCACCTTCGCATTAATAAATATTGCCAACTTAAACCTTAGATGGTCATTCTGCGTATGGTTACTTTTCGACTGCCTTTAAAATTCCCAGTGGTTCCTAAAAAAAAAATTGATGGCCTCTTTCAGGGATACAGATGCTGCTGTCGCAGAGGATTCACGGGAAAATCTTGCGAACTGATTCAAAAACCCTGCTCCCGAAATTCTTGCGAACACCAAGGAACCTTCTTAGCTAAGGGAGATGAGTACGAGTGCACATGTCTGGAGGGATTCACGGGTCCTCGATGCGAAGAGAATGTGGACGACTGTCACTCCAGCCCCTGTCTGAACGGAGGAACATGCTTCGACGTGGTGGCGTCGTTCTCGTGGAAATGCTCCGGACTTTACACGGGAAAACTTTGCGAAACAGGTGAGAGTAGCCGCTTTGGTCTCTGTAAATCGAGTGAACGCGCTCAGTGAAAGACGTGGCATTTGAAATGGCAACTTGACAAATATGACTTAGTGCTTGAAGTAGCTATTGCTCGTATGTCTAATTGGTTCATTTCCGTTAAAAAAGACGGGACAATGTTTAATATAAAGACACAGCAAACAATAGGATATTGTGTTTGCTCGAAGCCGTAACGTGCGGCGTGCCTCAGGGTAGCATACTGGGCCTTCTGCCCTTTAGAATGTTTATAAACGGCGCGGTAAATGTTGGTACTCTTGCGCAGTTTGTAATATATGCCGATGACACCAGCCTTTTTTTTTTTTTTGGGGGGGGGGGGCGTAGACGCAGAAAGCTTAATTAGGAAGGGGAACGATATTCTCGCGCAATTTGGCAGATGGTCTGAGGTAAATCGCCTTAAAATTAATGTAAACAAAACCAAGGCAGTCATATTTCGGTCATTGAATAAGCACGTCTCCTTCACTAAATCCCTTACCCTAGTGGTACAAAAACCTATATAGTTAAACACCACAAAACGCTGAACGTAATTTTCTCTGAACATCTGTCGTGGGATCGCCATCTTGTTACATTGGTCAGCAGGTTGTGCAGAGTCAATGGCGTAATTAAAAAACGCCGCTTAATACTGCCTGTTAACAATAAACTCATGATTTATCATGCCCTCTTCCGGTCTCATATAAATGATTGTCACCTCGTGTGGGGCACAAAAACAAGTTCGAATTTAAACAAAATACGTTACTTCAAAAAAAGATACTACGTATCATCGCTGATGTACACTATATCTATATCACACTAAACCACGGTTAAAAAAATTCAGGTTTATTGCCGTTACAAGCATGCGCGTGTATCGTCTTTCTTATGCTTTTCTTTTCGGAACAAATGAATTAATTGAATTTATTTGGCGCACCTAGGATTTGAATAAAAAAGAAATCTCGATAAGGGTATGCGCTGGTCTGAGATATGGTATGTTCCTCATTTCCGCACGAATCATGCTTTACAATCCCTTCGACATATGTTACCCTCTCTACTCAACAGGTACCATCTAGAAATCATAGATATATACTTTCTGACTAGAGCTGAATTGTATATATGTTTTATCTAACGCTGATGTCTCTCTATAACATTTTTCTTTTTCTAACTTTCGCATAATATGCTTGCTGCCGAACGTCCCTGCGCTGTCACATGTTTACTTTGTTTGTTGTTACTGAAGTACATGTCTAGTTGGTAAGAGAAACTCAGGGTTGGGCAGAAATACTGAAAAATGTATTTGGAAATACAAATACTGGGATACATTAAAATAGTAGCTAAAATACTGATACTAAAATATATCTGTAAAAGTGTATCGCGATACGTATCGGAAATACATTTTAAATAGAGGCAAAAAGTATTTGGAAATACAAATACAGGAATACATTTTAGGGAGGGCAGAAATACAGATACAGAAATACTGATACTGCAATACATTTTTCAAATTTGTTTGACACGCCAAATGAGATGAAGCTTGAAGTTGGAAGTGGAAGTTTTTTTATCCTGAAATTACTCTCCCGTAGGCTTGGCACTTTGCCTTGAAGGTAGTGACTTCAGACGGCAAGGAGTCTTCAATGGGCTGGAAAAAAAAAAAAAAAGTTCCATCAAGGACTGAACGCGGTCCCTTCCCTGACATCCTGTCTGTCCGACGAGGGATGCGAAAAGACTTCGACCTCTAAATAAATTCTGTCATCCTAAATCCCATCGAAACGTCACCACGCCCCTGTCCAATAAGGACGCCCCTGTCAACGTTTATCACATGACGTCACGGTGGAATGAACAGGTATTCTTTATCTGTAGGTGTGGCCTTGAACATGAAACTTTACCACGCTTCTGTATGAAAGGACAATACGTACTTTCGTTGTAGGTTACCTCGTTGAAGATCGTGCAGGCAGTGTCATTTTGAATTTTCGAGAAGAGTGAACCACCTGAAGCATCCTGGAACACATGTCTTCTCTTCTATTAAGGTTGAAAAAAACGGTACGGTGGCATCCCTGTTGTGAAGGTCCTTCCTGCCGACCCTCCGCCCCCGACGCATGGATAGCAGTCCTCAAGTTTCGCCTTGCATACTCCAAATAGAAACCTCGTGGAATGCGACTTGATATTGCCGGCACAGGAGCGAGCTCTCCGAGAAACAGCGTTCTCGAGACGAGTCGCAGGTGTACGAAGTCTGGTTTGGCACAGCGAGGCCACGTCTGGCCTCCTTCCTGGGTTTCGGATCCCCATAGCAGCGGGTCACGTTCACGTCGGCTGATGACGTGTCCTTGAGCCGTGCAATATTACGGGCGCAGCCGCCGACGCATTCGAATGTGTTGAACTTCACTCCGTGAGTCATCCTACTATTTCAAGTCAACCACCGCCAAGCTCGTGCTGCAACGGACTGGGACTCAGCTTTGGCGGCTGGGTGTACTGTGTACGCTAAGGCAAGAGAGACGGCAAGAAGCGGGCTTTGGATGCCCAGCAAACAATGACTTAACCCCTACCTAAGGAATTGCGGCACAAGATGCTCCGACTCCACTCCTAGCACGCCGCCTGGTTCGAGTCCCCGACTACGCAACACTTCTCAGAAGAGAGAAGAGGACGCATAGAAAAATAGTTTGGAGAATCGGAAGGAACCTTGGTCTGCATGGTAACAATGCCCGAGCATCTTCATGACCCTGGTGCCCTAATAAGTAAAAAAAAAAAAAGCGTCCAGATCCGTTTTTTTTTTTTTGGGGGGGGGAGTATTTCTCAAGAAATGTAACGAAATACATTTCACCTTGATTGTATCGCGATACATAGGAACATTCAAAATGTATTTCGATGCAGGAATACAGATACTGGGGAAAAACATGTATCGCGATACAGAAATACAGATACAAAATGTATTTCTGAAATACTATCGCGATACATTTGTATCGCGATACTGCCCAACCTTGGAGAAACTCTATATGCCGTATAACGAGGCTTTTCAATGTGTCACTATTTTCTGCCAGATTGCTATGCTTGTTTTTCTTTAGGGCTCCAGACCCAGTCAAGTTACCACATGGTAGCTTTTTGTGTGCAGGCCCGCCAGAGTAAATTTCTGAAAATAAAGATTTCAATTCATTTAATTTCACTCCAAAACAAAGTGCAATGACAACAAGATAATGAGAAATGTATTCTTGATTTTGTGTGAGCCCTCAATCATACTGCAGAGCAATGCCCCATACCTCAGCACGTAGTTCTACGCCCCCGTATTTTTACGGACACCCCAAGGCTTCACTAACCTGAAATCTACAACATTGTATATAAGTAGCGACAAACTTTCTTTCTTGATTTCGTTCAACCTATGCAAAATACCTGCAAAACTTGCCGTGTAAACTTCTTCTCTGTCATAGGTCATGTTATTGCGGGTTTGTTCGTTGTAACCTCTTCATATAGACAAAAGGTTTGTACGTAACGCGTGCAAAAGATTAGCTCGAACATCTGTGGTCGCACAAATGAAAATAATAATACAAAAAAAGAGATAGTTGCGGGCTACTAACCTCCGCGAACTGTGCAGTATCAATTACACCTGACAATGCAAAAATGCTAACTACGATATCTTATGAAGCCTGACTATGATACAACGTTCAATTGCGATAAAGAATAAAAAAACGGTTTGATATTGAAATGTAATTGATCAAAACTATACAGCTACATCTGCACTATAGTTACTGACAAGTCAAGAAATGCAGGGTGCGACTTCTTATGTTCAGGCTCCTTGCCTCCTGATTGGTTCTTCGGAGTTCTTATTAGCCCGTGCCGTAATCTGATTGGCTACAAAACGATAATGAGATGCACTTGACGCGCCACGCCCTCTGGTTCTTGCGCTGTCAGTGAATGTAGCTCTTCAGTATTGCCAGCGAAGGAAGTAATTAACCGTTTCTTTTATCTTATTACAGTGAAGCCCTCCAACTTCAGCCCACACTTCCCCGATGCTTCCGTGTCCAACTACGCCAGGATTTCCGTGAAGCGCAACCTGAGAGCAATCACCCTGTCCTTCTTCATGAAGACCTCCCAAAGCAAGGAGCGCGGGACGCCGGTGTCCTACGCTTTCGCTGACCCCGAAACCGGCGCCATCGTGGACAACGGCCTTGTCATTTCGGACTCCAACAAGCTGCTCCTCTACATTTCCCAGGAAAGCTACGACACAAATACGGTAGCCAAGTAAGACCGCGTTTTTTAAAGAATGCAATGTTTTTTAACCCTTCCCCTCAATCTCAAATTTTGTCCCTCCGTCCGTCCGTCCATGCATTTTCCGCTAGATTTAGTGGGAAAACTGGCGTCACGTGACGTCATCTGACGTCACTTGACCTATACTAACTGGGGAAATTGACGGACCTATACAACCATTCAGTTTCCCCGCTAAATTTTGCTGGATAATACACGTCACGTGACACCCCAATTGACTCACCAATTCCCTCTAATCCATTTCATGGTTAATAGAACTTTAAAGGTAAAGGTCGCTGATATTTTTTTTCTGAAACTGTATGGGCGTAGATCAATGCAGAGATCAAGTCGTCTGCTTCTTGCGCAGGAGTTGCGGTGACGTCATAAAGACGCCGAGCTCTGATTGGCTCTGATTGAAAAACAGTGGGTAGACTTCAAAGCAAGCTTCCTTGGAGTCTACTTACTATCCTTGATTCAGAATCAATCAGAGCTCGGCGTTCTGACATCACCACAGCCCCTGCAAAAGAAGCAGACGATATTGCGCTACGCATATTGTCCTATACATAGGTTGCACGTGACGTCATTCAAAGAGCGCTCGGATGACCTCCAGAGAAGAGAGGAAGACGGAGCTCCCCTCTTATCAGGACCCCCTTCTGTGCCTCCCGGATTTGCGCAGGCGTCGCTATTCTCCTCCCAGAAGATTATAGAAGAATAACATGTCACTCTGAGTTCTTACAAAAGCAGCTTCCCTCTCCTCCTATTACATGGTGGTCAAAAGTATGCTATGTGACGTCAGTGCAACCCATGTATACCAATGCCCCCCTTCCCCCCACCAATAAAGCAAAAAAAACAATTTCAAGTAAAACTTTTGGGTGGTGATCCCATTTAATGGGTGACGAAAGGGGGATCGCTGCAGCAGACGAGAGAAAAACCCAACTCGGTCCAAGGCTGCCAATCGTAGGATCCCGATTTGTGTATATACTTCCTTCCGCATTACGTCCGACCTCAACCAAACGCTACGATTGCATGGATCAAATCCAACGGCGACAAAAGTGTTCTGTCGTGACGCTCGTCGCCTTTGTGCGTTTTCTATCTCCGGCTAGTCCAGTCACGGATAGGGAACGCGCCGCGATCCTGCGCTTTCGTTTATGCGTGATTGGTTTAACCAGTGATAGCTCACGCATAAATACGACGAGCACCGCGACGATGCACTTTTGCTGCTTCCTGATTGGCTCCATTCAATCGTAGCGTTGACTGTGGTAGAAGTTCATGTGAAAAGGGGTATAACAAGGTTCTTCTCCTATAGGCCCTTGCATCGCTCATCCCCCGGGCGAAAAATACTGAGTCACTGAGCTGTGGACGCATGCGCAGTGTCCGATATACCGCAAAGCAGATCCACCGCACGTGCTCAGGAGGTGTTCCACAGCCCAGAAGAAAAAGATGGCAGCGCGTAGATAGAGATTTTTAGCAAAGGACAGGCGTTCGTTAGGACCGTGGTACGTGTCTTGGGCCCAAACTAGCCAGGGAATTCCAGAGTCTGGCCTATCCCCGGTTCTCTCGATGATTGCCAAAGTGCCAGGCATGAGTGACAATCCAGGGATTAGCAGTGAGGCCTGATTCTGACATTTGCTTGGAAACTAAGGTACACAAAGAGGCTATACGTATAACAAGCGAACGTCAGGACAGGGAGCCTCACTCTGAACGTACACATCACGACAATGTTAGCGCGAACACGACATCGGCGCATTTTCGCATTTTACTTCTAAATGATATTTGCGAGCACGAAATTTCATCGCTTACATTATAGAACTAAATTAGTTCTTTCCGTAGCAATAATAACTTCGATGATATCCCTTGGTTTTAAAGAGAAAAACTGGAAAAACCGGTGATCGCTTCTTTGCGCTAACAGTGTCGCGCTTTGTACGTCCTTTGCGCATCTTGGTATCATACATATGCAGATCTGTTTAAAGGGAAACTGACAGGATATTTATGCTCGCCAAGGTTTTTATTTGTACATGACATATGCGAGCCCAACTACCCAGAACGCAATTTGCGCTTGAAATTCGTTTGGATTCCGCCCAAAAACCGCTGATCGAGAACTGGTCAGTTTTAATCGTTTTCACTCTCTTCTCCATGGTCACGTGCCGTTTTCTATGGATTAGACACAACCGCCAAAGAGAATCAAAGTTGTGCGTCATCAAAAAATAGACAAAAGATATGATGCCCATTTTTTGTGGCTTCTAAAAAGCTAAATACGTTGACTAAATAAAAGAAAACGTTTCACAGCTACGTGATTTTCGGCATCTTTCTCCTCTATATTACTATTTCTCCTCCCCAGTCCAGTTTCAGTTGCGGTTATGAGGAGCTGCGTTTTTTTACTTTTTTTAAAAAACATACGTGACGTTGTAGCAAAATATTGGTTCCATTCTGACAACATAATAAATCGCCTGGCAAAAACAAAACATATTGGGTGGTACTATTGTCCCTTGAAGCTCATGTTTCTTATAACTTTCCTCCGTGTAAATTGTAATATTAAGGATAAACAAAGGAATAAAGTATGCTCATAAAACTGACTTTCTAGTAGGAGTTGATAGTGTCCCTCAGCAGTGGATATAATACAACTCGTTCGTTTCACATGATATATTCGTCTGCTTACAGCGATAACGACTGGCATCATTGCGCGGTCATGTGGAATAGCAAAACGGGTCAGTGGACCTTCTATTGGGACGCACAGTCGCGGATCACGGGAGTCAGGTCCATGGGCGGACACATGTTCAAGGGTGAACTGGTGGTGGGTCAGGAGCACGACCAGGTCGGAGGAGCGTTCAGCGGCATCGAGTCGTACTCAGGCTACGTGGCTGAAGTAAGTCCCTGAGGAAACGATGGCGAAAGATACACCTAATTGTTTTATGCTTTATTAACGGAGCCCATAACCCCAGAAATTGGTTAGTCCATCCGCACATCCCTCTGTTGGTCGGTTTGTGCATTTTATTGCTAAGTTTAACAAGAAAATAGACGTGACGCCATGTGATGTCATATGGTATGACGTTTCACTATCACTTGACGCCGTGACGTCACTTCACGCGACCACGTCGCGTGAGGTCAACGTTACTAGATTACCTCAGTTGTGCAACTCCCGCGGAGGGGGGTAACCCCCCTCACTCACCTCAATCCGCGTAGAGTCGTTCGAAGCGCCATCTATATATTCGTTTCATAACTGTGCATTCTAAAGAGCACAGCTGAAGCGCCAAATGGCGATCACAACGCCGCCATTTTGCCCGCAGCGGTCACTCGAGGAACTGCACGTGACATCTATTTTTGGCTTCAATCGGGTTACAGGGGTTCCACCCCCGTCTCCCTTGCGGACGCGCCGCGAAATGCCTCCACAGTTAAAATACGCCTAGGTCGGGACGCGCTACCTGAAATCCCCGCTGAGGCATGGTTGTATAAAAACAATATTAATTGTGCTGCAAAATCTTGAAAACTAAAAATTTTAGGAAACATCACACGCCCCCATTTTGTACTAATCTCCAATAAAAGTTACTACAAAAAGAGTTTTTTTTTTGTTGGTTTTTACGTTTCTAGTGACGTTGAAACGAACGTATCCCGATTTAGTTACCAAAGCAGCCGACCGGCGGCGCGTCGAGCGAATCTGGGCGAGTCGTGGTGAGTGAGGGGGGGTACTGTTCGTGCATGCAGCGTCTATGAACAGTTCCGTAACTGAGTTAATCTAATAACGTTGCGTGAGGTCAGGCTATCACGTGACACAGCGACTTCATACCGTAACGTCACGTCACGTAACCACATCGAGTGGTGTCAGCTCACGTGATGGCACTGTTCTCGTTAAATTCAAAGGGCCACTGAAAAGAAAAACAGTTTTTTTTTAAACAATTTGGTTGTGACACGCGTGGCGAGAAATACATTTTACGCCAAAATTTCTTTTAGAGCAACACTGACGGCGAGAGATTTATTTGAAATTGTGCGCGCGAAGTCCATGACGTCGCTGGTCATTCCGGAATGACCATCTCGGTCGTGAAGGCGAAGCCTCTCCACCTCTCCTCCAGGAACCGAAATGCTGAGACAGAATACAAGTGGAAAGGAGGTGACTGCCGACTAAAGCGCGTCTCGCGCCCTCAATATTGCTCGAAATGTTTTTTTTTCTTTGGCGTAAATTTATTTTTTTTTTTTGCACACCTGTCCCAACCAGACTGTTAAAAAAAAATTGCCAGGGGTACTTTTAGGGAACATCACTATGTGGCTTTGCTCCCCAAAACAACTGCTTAATGCCGTCTGAACAAATTCAAACGATCGCTCCTTCGGTGTGGACAGCTTAAAACTGATTTCTTTTTCTCGAGTCGCATTTTGAAGAAGTTGTTTCATCAGCTTTCAGATATCCTGATGCATGCAATCAGTAAGTATGCATCTCTGAATCGTATGCATTGCTGTAACTAAATTATTTCTGCCGGAATAAATTATTTCCGACATGCTGTCACCGTTTAAGTGCAGCTTTCAGAACGTTCAAACGCGTTTATTTCAGTTTCACTTTTCGGCATCAAATCTAGGCTCAAGAAAACTATCATTTGATAATAAATTGACGCGTGAAACCAGTTCTTGAAGTTTCTTTACTTCAAAATTGTAAGCAACGTGGCTGTAAACGTACTTTCCGCACTTTCATGGATTTTTTTTAATGAAAAGCCGCAGTGTCTTCACCCCAATGCACGCAAAAAAACATTTTTTTTCACAATTTTATTTTTTAGTGAAGATGGTATAATTTCTTTAATTTATTATCATAGCCGCTTGACACGGGTGTTGTACTGTACGTTTCAGCAAAAGAACAGGCCATTTTTATTACATTTTCTAAACTATAGTTTTCCTTAGGTTGCGCAGTGCTCATTTGATGCACTTTTACATAACTCTTTAAGGGATAAACAAGTAAACTTAAAACTGTCGCGTCATCATTTTTCCCGGCTATGAATACTCCCCGCAATTTTCATCCAAATAAGACTAACGGTTTAAAAGGTCACCCTTCTGAGTAAAGTCCTCCCTTAAATTGATACTTCAACGAAATTTGAAATATACCCGTCGGGTTCAAAAAAAGGTTAAATATGATCCACAATATCCGTAAATGACAATCGCACGTTTGTATTTTGTGCCCAGTGGCTGTATTTTTTGTTATAAACGGCCCACTCAGGCAAGCGCTCGAAGAACAGCCAGCAGAGAGCACGTGACATCCAACGCAATCGTGACGTGGTTCGTCTCGGGACGAGCAAAGCTACGGCGAGGCTGACGTCGAGAGGATGGCCTAGTCGTTCCAGCCACCGAAGCGGCTGCTTTTTCACGAATTTTGAGTGACGGGTTAATCTTCTATAATCTTGTCGAGGGACAATAGCGACTTCTGGAACACACAAAAGCGATCCTCGGGAAGAGGGGAATTCCTCCTTCCCCTCTTCTCTCGTCGTGGCCAGAGGTGAGACAGTTACCGTCACTACCTCTCAAGGTTCGTAGACGGGCATTACAAACGAGGCGTTAGCGACAGCCACCAGGTGCTCTTTGCTAATCGTTTAGTCCGTTTTAACATTCCTTTTCATGGCTTTTTTAACGAGATATTGGTGTGTTCGATGTGATCCTGCTCCTTTGAACGCATATAGACCGAAAAATAAGCTCCGAAATTTCGTTGTAGTATCCCTTTAAGTACTGCATTCCATGCCCCATGGGACCTTGGAGATGAAGGAGGCTGATTATTGTTAAGAATGAAGACGCAGGAATGGTTGGCTTCGAATGTGTATTTTCGTTGATCTGCCTCCTTCCTATACATTGGACCTCATCACTGATAACTGTATCTGTATCGATTACAGCTCAACATGTGGGACTACGAGATGTCTGCGTCGGAGATCAACAGCCTTACAACAAGCTGTGGCAACTCCGGGAATGTTGTAGCGTGTCCTGAGCTACGAAATGGCATAGAAGGGAAAATGTTTTCCTCTGGCTACCCAGACATCTGCACGGGTGAGACCATTTCATAAAAGTTTTAAGGCACTTTCAGAAACGCGTGCGAATAGTCTCAAGACAACGCATTTGGTTACTGACTGAAGTGTTAAATGCGAAGTAAAATATGGTACGTTTATCGTTTTTGCCGCTACTTCAAACCTCAAAATCTCAAAGTCTAAAATATTTAGTTGATGTCAATATCTTTGACATCTTATTCCCCAATCACGCAGGAGATGCAGAAATATTCACGCTAACCGTTGAGATGCTGTAATAGCCTCCTGTGCACGGTGTTCATGTTACGCTATCGCCAGAAAGTCGAAGTGCAGTGGGCCTTAGCGTGGCAGTTCAAATATAAAAAAGAGCTCTAGAGACCCGTTCACATATCTGCGACTTCTTGGGATCGTGCGCCTTAAAAATCTCTTAAAATGTCTTACGACGAAAGATCACACTGGCGCCACCTATCGGGTGGCCGTGGAACACATGGCAGTCCTTTATCTTTTATTTTTCGCGCATCTTTTGTAATTGTTAAAAACGACCATTTCACGTAGGTAATACGTGCATTCGATCTCGCAAACACCGCAAAAGTGTCGCTCTAGTGAAATGAAGTTTAGGATCACCGCATAGATGGCGCCAGCGTGCCAGTGTATTCTATAGTTGTAAGAGGTATTAAGAGGTTTTAAGTTCCTCGGTCCAAAGGAGTCGAAATTGTTTAAAAGGGTCTTAAACATGATTTCGTTTGTCACAGGGGCACCAGCTACTGTGGATGAATGCAAGACTTGCCACTGTTCCTTGAACTCTCTGGAGAACCGTAAGTGATAGGATCGTGGTGATAATTAAAACTTCCTTTCATGTTTTACAGATAGCTTTATAGTGTCTTCCTGAAAGGAAGCTTATATTATAAAGAACCACCAAAAAAGAAGCAATAAAAATTCTGTATTTACAAAAATCACAGAACATTAAACGGCTGTGTTTGTCTTAATTGAGTGTGTATTGCATCGAACAGACTAGCAATCTGTCCTAAAGGTTGTACTGCAACTGTGAGATTTAACAACGTATCCAGTTGCGTTACCATTGTAATGCTCATAAGATAACTGATATGCGGACCTATTTGATCGCTCAGGTTTACGGTGTGCCAGAAATGCAGGATCGTGTGACAACAACCCTTGTCAAAACGGCCAAGCCTGTGTAATCGGGGATGATGGAAGTTCTCAGTGCGACTGCGAGGAAGGATTCCAAGGCAAATTCTGCGAATATGGTACGACTTAACATTTGCATCTTTTTAGCAGTTGTCGTGTTCAATGTGTATGCTTAATTCACAAAAAGAGAAACAGTGCGTGGCATCTTCCGTGTTTTGTGAATAGATTGCTTTTTCATTGGGAATGTAACGTGCCTTGCTTGCACGACAAGACTCTGCCATACCATAGAGGGTGACATTTATTAATATATTCTTTATATGACCCAATAATTACCATAAATATAGTCAAACCACTTGAAATTGTCTTCAGCTATAAATTAATATATAGAAGCTATTTTCATAACTTTTCCTAGCGTCTGTGTAATGCAATTAAGCCTCAACTATCAAAACCAGTGTCCAGGAATGGTATGCGCGTATCTCTAAAACACATGTTTGCTGAAAAAAGGTTACCGATTAAGCTCATTTCTACATTTATTTCTGACCTTGAGCACCACAATGTTTTGCAGATGTGGATGAATGCCTAGAGGGAAAACATAACTGTTCCCATAAATGTGTCAACTCACTAGGATCTTACGCTTTCTCTTGCCCTGCTGGCTTACACCTCAGCGACGATGGCATGACGTGTAAAGGTGAGACTGTATTCGCAAAATTTGCATACGGTGAAGAACGGCGATTGTGCGCCCTTTTCTACGCGTACAATAGAAAGATAGGTCAGTAACGATGGTGCAAAACGTTCCACATGTGCGAGCTCATAAAGCACACGCATGATCATTCTTTGAGCGACTTATGCACCTCACTAGAGTAACAATTCTATCGGATGTTATCAGGACCTATAGGTAAATAATAGTAAGTTCTTTTTTTCTATGAGGGAAAACATTAAAACAGTTTTGTATACAAAAACTGAGCTAGCGATTGAATATTTTATAAAGTTTCCTAATGAAACACGTGTAGTATGAACAACTGTGTGACACCACAAATGACGACACTACAAAAATAGCAAGGATAAAAAAAAATGCGCTCGAGAATAGGGAAATTGGGAATTAGGCTAAAAACTGTTTTCTACGAAAAAAAACAAAAAAAAAACTAATGAACCGTCGAGGGCCTTCTTTAATACAACATGCAGAACATGTTTTTTTTTTTGTAATAGCAAGCGTTTTTTTGTACACGTATGGTAATTTTTATGCATAACTTTGATCAAACCGGTATGAACACTTTTCCTAGATTCGTCGTATTGCACGGCTGGAAGATCGACATATTTCGTACGTATAGATCTTTCGCCGTTTATTTTTACATTGCACTTATGAGAAACTGCTTAAGATTGTAAATGACTAATCTTCTCGCTACAGCACGGTGAACATTGGCAAAGAGACTGCGAAACCTGCACTTGCGAAATGGGATTCATCAAGTGCTTCGCCCTTACTTGCGAAAGTGAAACATGTCCTGAAGTGAGTTAAACGTATATTCATCGTCCGTATTAATTCTTCTTACATATTAAAGCCGCTTTCAAACGAGGGCTAATTTATTACTCTTTCTCAAGGGTCAAGTTGTCTTCCATACTCTCAAAGATTGCTGCCCATCATGTGTTGAAGGTAAGATGAAGAAAAGTGGCACGCATACAGTGATTATTTTACATTTGGTTGTTACATCCTCAGAGGGTTCTGTCTTGCTCAAAAACAAAATGGCCTGTTCACTCCTCCTATAGTTCTACTTAGTAACTAGTATAATCGCAAGTTCCGCAATATCTTGAACATGAAGAATTATGAGCGAATTTATAAGACAACGCCCAGATGCCCAAGGTTGTAGTAATGCTCATTGAACAAAGTCATGGTAGGATCAACAGGTAGAAATATATTAAATTATCGTACTAAGAGCCTAACCGTAAACGAATCACCAAGGAAGAACATGCAACAGATGCGTTTTGTGTAAATATTATAAATAACAAGAATAAAACTAGAATAGAACTAGTGGATAGAAAAAAACCAGTTGAAAGTTGCGCTTGCCACTGTCCACTCCTTCGTGTTCGGGTACTGCGTTTGCGCATACAAGTTTATTTTGTATATTAGATAAAGTACGGTGCAAGGTGAGAAATGATTAACACGAATTCTTGGTCGACATTTTTCGTCTACAGTTGTTTCCGTTTCATAGAGAAAATATTCAGAAACGTTGCCCCACATGACCAATTTACATATGACGACATTCACATCTCTAATCACCTGCTCTTGACAGTCACGAGTTACTTACTTGCGATTCTAGCTATTTCGTCGGATGCTCGGACGCTATAAGGAGCGGAAACTCGTCTGCTTCTTTTTCCAGGGGTTGCGGTGACGTCAGAACACCGAGCTCTGATTGGCTCTGAATGGAAGGATAAGGGGTAGAGATCAATGCTATCTGCCTTGAGATGTACCCACTATCTTTCCGATCAGAGCCAATCATAGCTCGGCGTTTTGACATCACCCCAACCCCTGCACATGAAGGAGACGAACTTGGGCTCTAGATAGTCGCTGACTGACACCTTACAAAACGCAACCGTGGCCTTATATGGTGATGATTTTCGCTTCCTGATTGGCTCTTTAGCTTTCTAATTGGCTAATGCCGCAATCTGATCGGCTGCGGAGTGATCAGGGTAATATGGAGACACGCCCACCATTACTTAAGGTGACTTAAGGCGAACTCAAATAGGTTCCAGTTGCCTTCCCTTGGAGGCTCGATGCCGAAGCAACGCCACCTTCCTCCTCTTGTTACTCAAACTTGGATGTAATCAGGGTATCTTTGCATATTTACGTGTTTGGTAGTTTGTTCGCTTTGTGGTTTTTACTCGCAGCAAACAATAAAACACAATCGGGTAATAATTTGGCAATAAAATGTCACAATTTTGTTAAAGGGGTTATGATAGCCAAAAATAAAATATAAGATAACTATACTGCTAGGACCCATTGTATGTTCCTATAATCTTGCTACAAATGTTTTAAAAATGGGGTGATAGTTTCGTGGATAAATCGATTCATATGCGGGTCTCTAGGAGGGACGGATCCGGGCAAAGTTGGAGGCTGGCTACGTACCCAGCCTCCAGCGCGGTATCTCCTTGCATGCACTCACAGACTTGGCTCTCTTGGCGTCTCGAGCTTCAGCTTCCTCGTTTGCCTTCCACGTTTCGAGCATGCGGTCCGTGACGATTACGTTTACGGCATTGCTCGCCTTGTCAAAGTTTTCAACATTGATCGCAGCAGCGATGAGAGTGATTGCTATTTAAAGATATTGGAAGCTGTTCATTTTAAGCGCGACCCTCTGGCGACCAGCTCCAGCGACGACGAGTTACGCACGAACTCGCCGTGGTCACTGTGGTCCGGGAATACCTCGCAGGCGCATGCAGGGTGGAAGGTCGACGGGCCAGGGGCGAAAGCGAGAAGAGCGTTCGGGTTACCGAGTTGCGTGAGTGGTTTTGATCGTACCGCGGCGAGATGTGACTAACTTGGGCAGTGTTGCCTGGTCGCCAGACGAAAATGATAAAAATTCGTAAATTGAATATTGCAATTACCAGAGCTCTACAAATTGCGTAACTTGGTGTATATACTAGGTAGCCTATGAGCATTCCATTTCAAGAATACTCTATCCGTTTTTTTTTCTGTCATAACCCCTTTAAGTACTTTGTCTTTTTTCGCTCGATTTGTCACTTTCTTCAGACCATCATTTATTTTATTTTTTAGGTCCACCATCATGTCAGCTGCTTCCAAACAAAACGTTGACCACGTTTGACGGGCTTTCCTTACCGGTCCACGACAGAAGGCGGTACAGCTTGTTTCAAGACTGCTACGACGGCGACTACTTCGGCTACCTGGACGAAACGGGGTACCAAAGGGCGGTTCAAGTCTACATTCACTGCATGACGGCGACGATGTACCTTAACGGTACTGTGCTAGTCAACGACAAGACCGTTAGCCTACCCCACCAGCAAAGCACTATCCTCAAAGTAAGTAGCAGCACACACGGTGCCGGCGTCCAGCTACAAACTCACCACGGGGTCGTTGTGAGCGTCAAGTCCGATGGAACGATTGTGACCACGATCGCCAAGAAGTTTGTGGGAAAGGACTCTGCGGCAACATGAACAACGACGGCCCTGACGACTTCAAGACCAGGCACCACATACCGGCAAAAAGTGTAGGTGGGATTATGTTTAATAATGACGTTGTGAAAGACAACAAAAAAAGTGAAGGTACTTAATGCGGAAGAGATGGTAAACCGAGAGGACAGAAAAATTATGTGCTTCAGTTGCTCACGTCAATCTTGTAATTGCCTCTATCAAACGACTTCCAAATATTCCGCAGTTTTAAACTGTCGTTTTAAAAAAAGTACGTAAATATTAAAAAAAAAATAACTGTACAGGTAGTTTGGAGGAATATCACAACTGGGGGCGGTACCAAACCTTCGCTGTGAAGGACATATTTCGATGTCTGCCATGTATAGTGTGGCCGCGAGCAGGTAATACTATTCACACGCTCTACAGAAATAGCGATCGCGGTCAACAATGGAAGGATCTCAGAGAATGACGTAGTTCACGATACGATTATATCCTAAAATACCACGTTGGCAGATAAAATGATCATGGCGTTTCACTCGCTCATTGCCACTTCGCGCAATGCACTTTTTTTGTTTTGTTTTACTATACTCCGAGTTTCGCTATTCCTTGCGATCCTTATATTTTCACAATGATCGGTTGTCCTCGTGTTCTGAAGGAGGGTGAACTAAGGGATCTTCTGTGGAGTCGACTATCTGATTCCCAAACATACCAACACTTACTTCACACTGGGTAAAATTGTTTTACACGGCAGGCTACTTCGAGATTATGGTACATGAATTAGTTTATTTTTATACTATGAGAAAACTTTCTACCCCTCCCCCCTAAAAAAAAGTATGTTATATTTTCGAGTGTCGTCTGTGGAAACTGCTTTTTTTAATTCTTGACGGTAACTTACCATTTTGTAGGAATATGTAAGCAGTTGGGAGGTTCTGACTGAGAGGAAGACCCGTGGCAAGCATCCGGAAAGCTGCAGAAACCGATCACACATAGATATGAAGCGCGCCATGGGCATGTGCAACTCGCTCAAGTAAGCACAACTATGCTACGACAAAGACAACAAACGTAGAAGAGCCCGTACCTTGCCCTGTAGAAGTAGCAGGATGTTGAAGTTGATAAGACACCATTCATTTTCAGTTATGACTTGGACACAATTGGATTTCAGTATTTACGTAAAGGTGCGGAGATTCGTGACTATTCTTGAATAAATTATAAAATAGATAAAATCCCAAATTGAACAGAGGGAGGAATAGGATGTACGGGTTGTACACGTATTTTCCTTAGTTTGTTTCTAGTCTGCACTTGTTGGATTCTTTCCTGATGTAATACATTTCATAGGCTGGAACAGGATTTGGCATACCACAACGGGCAAATCACATCTCGAGTTTTTTAAATATAAAGCCGCATCTATCAGAATTAGGCAAGTTGACAGCGGTTTCTATGTTCCTGAAGTGGAATCACGGCAAAAGTGTCCACCATCTCATCTAGACCTTTTGTTCCTCTGCAGCTGAAATCTCAGTTACATTTAAAAGATCCTCTGACATTTTATATTAGTTCCCAAGTTTATGATTGGGAGGCAGATTCCACTGGGAGGCAGATTCCACTCGTCCGTATGAAACATAACGGCCCGCAATAAATTCTAAAGTGTTCATTAATATCTAAGGATCAAAGCAAAGGAAGCCGTACAGTTGTGCTGGCCCAAAATATAATGCGACTCATTGTTTCAACCACCATCGTCGCGCCTTTGGAATGTTGATATTACGTTACACGAACGTCCAACAGAGAAGATTAGAGATCCTATTCGAGCCGCGTTTAACGGGCCGCATTTGCAATACCAGCTGCGAGGAGGTGCCGAACGCGTTGATCGTTTGAAAATGCCTCCCCCTTTCTGCCTACTTTCCGTCTGACCAAATTAAAACGCAGCTCATTCGCACTTCCCAGGGTTTGGCTGCCATTCAATTGCAAACGCTATCCATGTTTGAGAGGAACCCTTTTTTCATTCTACGCTCTCTAAGTACATGCAACTCCGGGTTGTTTACTGCTTGCTTCAGCTGACGCTTAAGATTGTGTTCGTGGAAACAACATAAATTTAGGAGTCAGTTGTTTAACTCAAGTGAGCCATTGGATACAAGGCAGAAGGCTGCGGCAATCGGAATGAAACATTCATTGCTCCTGAGAAAAAAAAAAATGAACCGCCGAACAGTCATAGCTTTTCCTCTGGTTTCAGGGGCCGTCACTTTCACGTGTGCTACAATCTTGTCAAGAACCCACAGGCTTTCGTCGACGCGTGTATGGACCACATGTGCTCGTGTAACCGGAACAGCTTGTGCAACTGCGACACGTTTGCATCTTCAAAGCTGGCCTGCGAGAGGCATAACGTCACCTTCGGTATGCTGCCTGGACGGGAGTGCGGTGTGTATGAAGCATTTAGTAGTTATGCGTTAATTTTTGTTTTTACCTATAATAACAAGATTCGGTATTCTACAATATTTTGTTTGAAACGAACGAAACTGACACCTGAACGTCCCAATATTGCCAGTCAAACGCGTTCTGTTCAGAAAGATAAAACCATCTGAAAACTGCAAATGTTCTCAAACAATTTGAATCTCAAATTGAAAAACAACTACGATTAACGTATGAAACAATTTTTTTAGATCTATTAAACATCCGGAAAGTAGAATAAGCGAGTGGAGAGGGTCAAACTGGTCAAACTGATAAATTACCCTTTTATATCTAACCCCGATTCCGCAAAACTTCCGAAGCTGTGTGATACAAAAACAAATATACTTGTTTTTTAAAGCGTGTGGGCTGCGGATTGAGGAGACGCGGTAAAGACAGCTGTGTATCATGCAACAATTCTACTGCGTTTCTTTCTTTTCTTTCTTGCAGAACGTCAGTGTCCCGAGGGCATTACATTCGACACCTGTGGCCCGGCGCGCGTAGAGAGGTGTCATTCATACTCCGTCGAAGTCATGGACACATGCGTGCCCGGCTGCTACTGTCCGCCTGAGAAACTGTGGGAAAACGGAAAATGCGTTGAAAAGAAGTACTGTGCCGCGTACGAAAAAAGTCTGAGGGCAATGGGATCATCAATGCAAAAAGTGTAGTGTCGGTCTTCAGAATTGTTTGTCACATCACACGACCACGTCACTCATTCTTCATTCATCACTGTTCGAGGTTTCATAAATGTGCATGAAAACAAAAATAGTGAAGTGAAAATGAAAGCGTGATTGAACCAGACTTGTGCCTATCCTAAATAATCTACTCAAGATACTGTATTTCAAAATAATTTTTGTAGTACTTTGGTATCTTGCGAATACATTTATTCTAGAGTATTTAGTACTCTATCTTAATTACATTTCTCACTATCTTGTACTCACTATCTCAAATACAATTTTCAACCTTGAAAAAAAAAATCGCTGTAACAATTTAGGGAACTAGGGATGGCCGGTCTCTTAGAGCCAAGTGATTGAACACAGAACAAAAAAACAAGACAGGAGCAAAAGTCTGTCTCTAAATGCCAGCAAAAGACCAAATAAATAACCCCAAGTACGCCAGCCTCTATGTGTCCTTTTGTACTCCTGTCCACTTTCCCTTTTCTTTGTGTAGTTTTTTGAATGGCACGACACGCTTGGAGCTAGCAAACTGTTTTTAACGTCATCAGGATTTTACACTCAGGCCCCACATTTCCTCTGGAGCTAGAATGGTTTCATCAGCGGAGAATTGGGACGCCAACTGGCTGTAGGATCCCAATAAACCATTTTCGAAAATCGCCGGCTTAGGGGGTTCCAGTATAAAAATGCGTGAACACGTTTTCATGCGAGAGCAGGCACACCCTCGGCCGAAGAAGTTAGATCAGGCTCGCTTTATAGAGCTGCGGTGACCTATAGATTGGGCTTCCCCAAATCACCTTCTGTGCCTATTGTGGCTTAAGGTTTTTTTTCCGTAGCGAGTTCAAAAGTTTTCTTCCATCTCCTTTCGAGTGCGCGCATGGTTTCATCTTCCGAATCGTCGGAACCAGTTGTCCCCCAGGTGGAGTAACTTATGAACTAGTGCAGCTGCTAAGGCGCTTTTGAAGGTCATAACGATCACAGCAAATTGTGATTTTCAGAAAAGTGATCGCAGGTAAAGCATCCCCTCATGACTTTTTATTATTACATCACCGGCTTAGAAATCTTGCGAAGTATCTTGGAATATAATTCAATTACTTTTTAGGGGCGAAGCTCCTTAGGGGCTAGCCATGTCCGTCCGCCGTCCGCCGTCCGCCGTAGGCCCGGCGTCAGGTTCTCGTGCTTCTGCTCGTGAGACCACGTGCTCACGAGCACGTGAGCACAGGCTCACGTGCTCGTGTAGGGCAAAAAAAAAATTGGAAGAAAAAAAAGATGAAAAAAATTATGAAAAAAGAAAAAGAAGAAAAAAGAAAAAGAAGAAAACCACACATTCTCCTACTGACATAAATGAAAAGGCTCAAAGAAAAAGAAGAAAAAAAAAGAGTAGGGGGTTTGAGATGCCATCCCATCTGTCTGCTTAAAAAAAGAAAAAGAAGAAAACCACACATTCCCCTACTGACATGAATGAAAAGGCTCGGCATGCTGCGGCTCGGCGTCTACGCAGACAAGCACCACCAGAGCTTCGCCCCTAGCAACATCATTCACCACGTGGACAGGCGGTCACTTTTTGATGTATTTACACTCTACTCAAAATAGCTCGCACTAAAATTGACTTGAATACTACTCTAAATACATTTAAAATGGGTATCTATAGTCGGTTACAAGTTAAGAAGGTAGTAGAAGCTCCTCCCCATAAGCGTGATGCGCCCACTTCAGACGCCTCCGCAGTCGAGAAAATAGTTCGCTGAAAACGCCCCTTCTGCTTCAATGGATAGATATTGACTACAGACAGACCTTGTAGCGGGTGGCAGCTTGCGCCACCTAGCCGAGGCAAATTACTCGCTCCGGAAGGTTGAAGTAAAAAGAAGGCTTCAGTGCAACGGAAATTGTAACTTTTATAAGTAATGCATATATGGTTGTTGGTTATAGCTTGATAACCTTCCTACACGAATTGGGTACATTCCGAGCATTTGCTGCGTTTGTTAAAAAAACCATGCGTTTTGGGTTTTGAAAGCCCCTGCGATTCGCGTTTTGCAAAATCCGAAGTCGTCTTTTCTTTTCCGTTATGAATCCCAACGTGGAGACAGCGGAATGCAATTCCTCCGATTCTGCTACGTCAAGACAGTCTGGTGCAGCCTCGCCGTCTACGCCATGGCGCCTCTACAAGAAGCATAACAGCGGCGATGTCCTCAACCAAGTTGCACGGCAGCTGATAATGAACGCGTACGTTCAGATGCGACACGAACCGCCGGCCAAGCCCGGCCAGCCCGGCCTCACTGTGGAGGAGTCCTGCATCAAAGTCAGCGAACTGCTTGGCGTTGGTGTACGCACCGTCCTCGAGATTAGGAAGCAGGCGAAAGAAACCGAGGGACAAGTTGTGACACCTTCTCGGAAGCGCCCAGCAAGTGAAGACAAGGGGCGGCGCAAAGTCAGGTACGGCGAATCGACGGAACGAGGTCCCCACGGTCAAGAAGATAACGGCCGAATTCTGCACGAGCACTGAACTTCCCTCGTTGAAGGCTTGGATTGTGCGTCGCCTTCTCCACGACATCCGATTCGAGCATGACAAGAGGGAACAAAACTCGCGGCTGATTGAACGAGAGGACATCGTCGCCTGGCAGCAGAAGTACCTGCATGAGATCGCACGTCACCGACAAGATGGTCGAAAGATCTTCTACTTGAACGAGACGTGGTTGACGGCAGGGCACACTTTCTCAAGGGTGTGGGTAGACACGACCGTGGCCTCGTCTCACGACGCCTTCATGCGTGGTCTCTCGACTGGCCTCAAGCAGCCATAGGGGAAGGGCCAGCGTCTTATTTTCACCCCCATCGGCAGCGATGAAGGCTTCGTCAACGGCTGCCTGGACGTGTTCCGTGGAAAAATGACAGGCAATTACCACGAAGAAATGGATGGCACCCGCTTCGAGAAGTGGTTCGACGGTGTCCTCGACAAACTGCCGACTCTCAACAGGCCTCGATAATTTCCCTTGTCACCTTGTCTCTATGTCTGTCCAAAACAGTGGCTTCACTAAAATTAAGCTGGCACATGCAGTCCCTGCAGTGCAAAGGTAGCAACCCCTCAACCGTAGCCCTCAGTGAATACGAATGCTCCCTGAGTCTATCATTTAGGCAGCGGCCCGTCTGTCCAACGTACACCTTGCCACAAGACAAGGGAATCTTATAGACCACAACAGACACACAAGCCACAAACGGCACTGCATGTTTTTGGTGCATTTGTTTTTTAACCGCTTTTCGGCAATAGCACCCACCTTAGCACATATCTGACCCATTTTTTGTGGGGCAGAGAACACAACCGGGACGCCATACCGACCTCCGACTTGTTTCAGGTTATGGGAAACCATTCTTTTTTGTCGAATTCAGTCTTCCTCTCCCTCCCTTTAGCTTTTTTCAACAGGGAGCTAGCCACCTCGGTCAAACGGGCTGGTGGAAATCCTGAAAGTTTTAGTCTCTGTTAACCTGGCCGTTGAAGCTTTCCTTTATCAAGTGGACGCAGGACCTTTTTAGGGCAGACCCGAGAAAAAGGTCCTGCGTCCACTTGATGAAGAAAAGCTTCAACGGCCAGGTTAACCGACTAAAACTTTCAGGATTTCCACCAGCCCTTTTGACCGAGGTGGCTAGCTCCCTGTTGAAAAAAGCTAAAGGGAGGGAGAGGAAGACTAAATTATACAAAAAAGAATGGTGGTCGTCCACTATCTTCATCAGGTTTCCCATAACCTGAAACAAGTCGGAGGTCGCTATGGCGTCCCGGTTGTGTTCTCCGCCCCACAAAAAAAAAAAGGGTCAGATATGTGCTAAGGTGGGTGCTATTGCCGAAAAGCGGTTAAAAAACAAATGCACAAAAAAAAATGCAGTGCCGTTTGTGGCCTGTGTGTCTGGCGTGGTCTATAAGATCCCCTTGTCTTCTGGCAAGGTGTATGTTGGACAGACGGGCCGCTGCCTAAATGATAGACACAGGGAGCATTCGTATTCACTGAGGGCTATGGTCGGGGGGTTGCTACCTTTGCACTGCAGGCACTGCATGTGCCAGCCTAATTTTAGTGAAGCCACTGTTTTGGACAGACATAGAGACAGGGTGACAAGGGAAATTATCGAGCCTTTTTATTTCAGAACTTGGCGGGAGATGCGTCAGCGATCCGTCAGTGGCGTTATCCGACAAAGAGTTCAGGTACCTGCGATAGACTATGACGGGCATTACGTAGACACTGATTGGGCCTATCGCTGCATAATATGCTGCTTGGTTGGCACGTTTGTGTGTGTCTATATATTTTTATCTGATTAAGATGCTTCTTGTTTTCCTTCTTCCAATTTTCTGTAATAAACAACAGTTGTTAGTTCAGCGCCATCCTGTCGTGTTTGTTCCTTTACTCTTGTCCAAGTTTCTTTGCCGCGATTTCTCCCCAAGATGTTCACCTCAAACCAACTAGCCCAACACGTCACATTGTTCCTATTTTCGTTTTTTTTCTTCGCTTTTTTCCTTGTATTTTGTGCTATTTTTTCTGCTTATCACGTTCTGGAAAGTCGACCCAGGCGTTGAAGAGAGGAACGAAGTAGTCGAATACATGAGTTGTAACTTCAGCGCGTGTGCTTGTCTTCCTGAGTATCTGGTGAGCGATTGTTTCTCTGCGCTGCCATCGTAGAATATGGTTCACCAACTCGCCCAAGCATCCATTCTATCATTTATGCGACATTAAAATGACTCTGAAAGTGCGACCACCTACGGGGTGTACTCACGCAAGTCATGCAAGTGTTGTATTGTAGGTGCAGCGCCCTGGTTGTGTCCATGTGCGATATATGTCCAAATACCACAGAGACCAAAATCTCTCCGAAAACTAACAGGCGCGGTGGCAAGCGGCAAGAGTGGCACTGTTCACCACTCTCGCCGTTTGTTCGTTTTTGTGTGTTGTTACTAACAAGCGCACCAATGGGAAGGCTTCAGCCATTATTGGGAACACTAAATAAACAAATACAAAATACAAATACAACACACACAGCAAGACTGGGTGCAAGTAGTGACACACTTCTGTTGGGGTTCTGTGGATATGTCTGGAGCGTGTAGTTGGTCAGCCATTTCAAAGTTGCGATGCGTCGCTCGCTGCAGATGAGCAATTTAGCCAGTGCAGTACGACTGCTAGCCTGGGGTCTTCAACCTGCACCACGCAGTAGTGATATACGACCGCATGCCGGTACAATGCTCATCGAGATCGAAATGGACAGGGGTGGGGATTGAACCCAGGGTCCCTGGGTTTTGCAGTGCAAGCTTTGGCTCCATGTGCTCCAAGCTGGTGTGTGCTAGCGCCGTCGGCCACCGATCTCCCAATGCAAGGCAACGCAACACACTTTTGTTGTAAACTCAGCATTCCGCTTACGAATGAAATGCGCAATTCCTCTACAGGCTTTCATTCCACGTACGTGGCATCAAAATCGCTAAAGGCCACCCCATAAATACAGTCTGTGTTAAAAACAGTCCTAGCGGCAATACGTTGCTATTATATTGCTCAATATATAAGCACCTTACCATGAACAGCCTTGGCAGTCCTCCATGAAGCCAGGACTTCAGCAGAGGAGACTGTCATTCTGTGTCGTCTCAGGACCCTCACATCAGGATGGCGAAAGTGAATGCCAACGTCTAATTGGGAAAGGCTGCAGTAAGTATAAAGATGAAAACACAGATCAGAACATACGATAAAAATAACATGGACCAACTTAAAAAAAAAGTGCACAAAAAGACAAGGACAAAAAAACAGGAACATGTAGGACACAGACTCGTGCACATTCGCAACACGATCTATTGAACACAAAAGAAAAAAAGTAAGAGGATGAGAGAAATCAGAAAGGCTGTGCTCGGAGAATGTGAGCTTCAGGAACCGGGGCGTGAGGAAAAGATGTCAGGTAGATAGTTTTCCAGACACTCAACAGCCTTCCCATGCAGTAAGGTGCTGAGTTCATTCTGATTGAACATCTTAAAAAATAGCACACAAAAAAAAGGAATAAAGGAGAGGAATACATACACTACATACGAGTGCAGACTCCCAACACAGATAAATTAGAAAAGAAAGAAAATAAAGAATGCGGAAGGAGCTTTAGCAAAAGTTTGAACAGGTCCAAGTGGAATGTGCTAATTCACCCATATGCATAAGACTATAAAAACGATTTCCTCGGCAGCTCACGTAAAAGACGGATGTGCGGACACATTGGTCGCCCATACTACGAATAATAAAGGCCTAAAATAATTCTCTTATATGTCTTTATAGTATCTGCTAATTACTCACGTTTTTCCTAAGGATGACATTCACGAGCAGTGTAAACAGTGCATAGGAAGCTGACAATCCATCGTACTTTTTAGAGAGAGATTGAGCTGTTTTTATGTATTAGCCATCCATCTGTTACCTTAAAGACCGACCTACGGAACCATTTTCCGCAAGGTAGGAAAATGCCCCTCGCGCCCCTCCACTTCTCACCCTCTCCCAAAAGTCACGTGTTGGCAGGGGCTTCTTTCGTGTCGGCTTAAAGGGACCATGAAGGCAATTTAATTTTTTTTTAAAAGAAGGTGTTTTCGGAAGCATTAGGGTCCTGGCATGCCACACAATTTTTTCTAGAACTTTGTGACTCTTATTTCTGTACCTGCAAATAAATCTGCGAAACCGAAACAAACATTCAGATTTCTTCCCTTTTTCGCCTCTGGAAAGAGAAGTGACGTCAGGGAGCACTGTCGGCATCGGTAGGATTTAGTGCACACTCAGTGTGGTTCCCGTGGTTCGCTATAGTGCACGGCGGTCTGTGAAGAAAACCTGGAAGAAATGGGCGACAACGCCGCGCTCGCAAACGAGTTCGAGCTCCCGTTCAGCGACCTCACGCCGACTGAACGGGAGATGCTGGTAGGGACGCAGAACTCTGGATTGGCGCTTTACGAAGGCGCCCCAGACCTACCACCAGCTCCTCGGTCGCCGCCTCAGAGCGACTCCGGCTGACGTGAAGGTGCTGCTCAAAGTCTTCTGGTCGGAAATGCAACGAACAAATCCTGACACCGCTGTCCACAGCTCTACGCAAGACGACGGCGCGCAACCAAATGCTGCGCATTGCTGCATCGGTCGGCAGTTTATGCAAACTAACGTCGCCCGATCGACCACACGTGTTTAGCCGACCTTTCGCGCAACCTACTACTGCACATAAACGCGGCATGATTGGTGAGACACCAGTTCGCAAAGCGAACACGAGACGACGCACGAAACCAGAACCAAAAGTCCGCCGCCCCCGGCGCTCGTACATTTTTCTTTTTGTTCCATGGTTGCTCGATGCTTGTTACGTGCCCGAGGTAGCAGTGCGGGATGCGTTCCACCAGTGACAAACGGAGGGATCGCTTCAGATTATGCTTTTATACACGGTATGAAACCTATTAATTCCCAACTACAACTTTAAAAGATTATCCAACGTTCAAATGAACTTTTTTCATCACATCTCACCACCGAAATCGAAACCAAGAGCGCGTCTATCGTTTGAACCAATCGCCAGACGAGGAGCCCGTTGTCGTCACGCTTCAACGGCGCACTTTAGTTCACCTTTCTGCCGCCGCCTCGGTGGGGTCTCAGGCATCGTTCCCGGCGCTATTATTACCGCGCCTGTTTGCTCGATTGGCGCGGCACCCAAACTTCTGTTCGGGCTAGAACTTGGTCAACAGTATCTGAGACGTGCCTGACATCCATTTCAATCGTCGAATAAAACTTTGAAACTGCCTTCATGGTCCCTTTAAGCCCCTGCTATCACGTGACTTTTGGGAGAGGGTGAGAAAAGGAGGGGCGCGAGGGGCATTTTTCTACCTTGCGGAAAATGGTTCCGTAGGTCGGTCTTTAACTGACATGGAAATTATGTTTTTTTTTTTTTAAATCTGCTCTTATTAACAGATAAATCAACGCGTTCCACTTGGGCCTCTGCTCGAGCTCCGTCCGCATTCGTTATTTCTTCCTTCTCTGATTTATGCGAGTTCAGTCTGTGCTTGCATGAGGTCTACGTGTTACTCTCCTTATCTCCTTGACATTTTGCGAACTATTTTTCAAGGTGTTCATTTAGTACCAGCTCACCACCTTACTACAATCACGCAACAACTAAAAACAATTACAACTTACACCATTCGCTAAAGGCAGTACCAAACGAAAAAACAGGGATTGGTGAGGTATGTCTAA
>JABSTQ010004846.1:0-81158 GCA_013358835.2 Ixodes persulcatus | reverse complement strand
CTCGGGCGAGATATGTGCAAATCGGATCTTTCGGTTGCGTCGCCGCTGTGCGTCCTCGTTTCACGTTCGTGTCAATCGGCTTCTTCGGCAGCTTGGGCCAGTAATACCTTTCACGAATTCGGGCCAGCGTACGGCTGTAACCAAGGTGTCCGGACGTCGGATCGTCATGGCAGGCTTGAAAGACCTCCTCTCGAAGGTCAGCCGGGATTACCAGCAGCCACGGCGAGTTGCTGTCTCCGAAGTTCTCTTTGTAGAGTACACCTTGTCGAATGGCGAAGGTCGGCAGGGTTCGTGAGAAAACATGGGGCACGGTACTCCCGCGCCCTTCCAGGTGCTGAATTAAAGCGCGCAGCTCAGGATCGTTTTGTTGACGTCGTGCCAGGTCGTCGGTGGTCAGTGCTCCTAGGAAGCGCTCGTCGTGATTGTCGTCGCTGGTGCCGGAAGGTGTTTCGACAGGAGCCCTGGACAAGCAATCAGCGTCGCTGTGCTTGTGGTCTGACTTGTGGACTACAGTCATGTTGAACTCCTGTAGCCGGAGACTCCATCGAGCGAGGCGTCCTGAAGGGTCCTTGAGGTTCGCAAGCCAGCAGAGCGAGTGGTGGTCTGTGACTACGCGGAACGGGCTCCCGTACAAGTACGGGCGGAACTTCGTGATTGCCCAGACGACCGCAAGACACTCCTTTTTAGTCGTGGAGTAATTTCTTTCCGATTTGGAGAGCGTCCGACTTGCGTAGGCGATGACTCGCTCGGTGCCTTCTTGGACTTGAACCAGTACGGCTCCAAGTCCTGCATTACTAGCGTCCGTGTGAATCTCGGTTTCCGCATTCTGATCAAAGTGTCCTAGGACAGGAGGAGTCTGGAGTCTTCGCTTCAGCTCGTCGAATGCCTGCTGCTGCTCCTCGGCCCATTCAAACTTCTCGGCGTCCTTCGTGAGGTTTGTGAGCGGTGCGGAAATCCTTGCGAAATCCCGAACGAAGCGTCGATAGTAGGCACAAAGTCCGAGGAATCTTCGCACGGCCTTCTTGTCTTTCGGCGCTGGGAATGCCGCGACGGCGCGAGTCTTCTCGGGGTCTGGGCGGACGCCTTCGTTACTAACCACGTGGCCTAAGAACTTCAGTTCGTCATAGGCGAACCGGCACTTTGACGCCTTGAGGGTGAGCCCGGCGGTCTGTATGGCTTGGAGAACAGCTCGGAGTCGTCGCAAGTGTTCGTCGAAGTCGCTTGAAAACACTACGACGTCGTCAAGGTAGACGAGACAGCTCTGCCACTTCAGCCCTGCCAGTACGGTGTCCATGACACGCTGGAATGTTGCTGGCGCCGTGCATAGTCCGAAGGGCATCACTTTGAACTCGTACAGTCCATCCGGCGTGACGAAGGCTGTCTTCTCTCTGTCCCGTTCGTCGACTTCGATCTGCCAGTAGCCCCTCTTCAGGTCCATCGATGAGAAATATCGAGAGTGGCGCAGCCGGTCCAGATTGTCGTCGATACGAGGGAGCGGGTAGACGTCTTTCTTCGTCGCCGCGTTCAGCTGTCGGTAGTCCACGCAGAACCTAAGCGTTCCGTCCTTCTTCTTAACCAGTACGACTGGAGAGGCCCACGGACTGCTTGATGGCTGGATTATGTCGTCGTTCAGCATCTCTTGAACTTGCTCCTGGATCACCTCCCTTTCTTTAACGGAGACTCTGTACGGCGATCGATGCACAGGGCGCGCGTCGTCCTCGGTAACGATGCGGTGTTTCGCAACGGCGATTTGGCGTACCTTCGACGACGTCGCAAAGCAGTCGCGGTATTCGGCGAGGAGGTTAAGCAGCTGCCGTCGTTTCGGGCCCGGAAGCTTAGGGTCAATGTCGAGCTGCGCTGGCGACGTATACAGTCTTGCTGAGGTGGCGAAGTTTCGTCAGTAATCGCGGCGATTTCGGCGGCGTTTCGAAGTTTCTCGGCGTGGCCCACGGCTGCACCTTTCGTGAGGTGTTGCGTTTCATTTCGGAAGTTTGTAACGAGGACCACAGTCCGCCCATCCTGAAGTTTGGCCACTCCTCTTGCGACGCCTATTCCTCTACCCAGAAGCAATTGAAGGTTGCCTTCCAGGACAACTTCGCCGCAGGTAGCTGTATCGGCCACGACGGGTACGACAACACTTGATCGCGGCGGCAGGTTCACGTGGGCGGCGGCGACTCGGACGGCGGCTGACGCCGTTTGGGGTTTCTCTGAAGGCGGAACAGGCTTCCGCAGCGTCAATCTGTTCTCACCCAGGTCGATGACGGCGCCGTATTCGCACAGAAAGTCCATGCCAAGAATGACATCTCTGGAACAGTCTTGTAGAACGACGAACTTCACAGGGCACGTTTCGCCGTGAATTTCGACGCGAGCAGTGCAACTTCCGACAGGCGTGATAAGGTGTCCTCCGGCGGTTCGAATTTGTGGTCCTCCCCAGGGCGTCGTAACTTTTCGCAGGCGGCGACAGAGCCTCCCACTCATGACTGAGTAGTCTGCTCCGGTGTCCACGAGTGCCGATGCGTCGTAGCCGTCGATAACAACATTTAGGTTGTTGGACACCGTTGCAGGGGCTTCGTTGCGATGCGTGGCGTTGGGAGAGTGGGAGCGCTCCGGCGTTCTTGGAGGCTCTTTACTTTGGTCGTCTTCGGCAACGCCACCTCCAGGCGTTGCCGCACTTAGTTTTCCCGACGAGATAGGGGGGACAGGCTGTCCCGACGAGAGCGGCGGAAGGGCGAAAGCGCACGTGGAGGCGAAGGCGAACGGGAACCTCGGGGTGGAGTCGGCACCGGGGACAGGGGTCGTCGGAGGTACTTCTCGATGTCTCTTGGTCGCTCCCCAAGGCGAGGTCGCGGGTCGCTCGGCGCGAAGCCTCGCAGGCCCATTTGTCGGTACGGGCACCTCCGGTAGACGTGATCGGCCTCGCCGCAGTGATAACACAGCGGTCGTCGATCGGCCGTGCGCCAGACATCTGTCTTCCTAGGCGCCGGTTGTTCAGTGCGGACGAGCTGGGGTTGCCCTTCTTGACGTCGGAAAGTCTGCGGCTCTGGTAGGTCACGTCGAGGTGGCGCCGTATACGGGTGAGCAGGGGGCGGTGGTCGTCGGGTAGCTGCGGCGTAGCTCAGCTTCGGTGGTTCAGGAGCGGCGCTGGTGAGAACTTCTGGCTGCAGCGCATGCTGAAGTTCTTCCCGGACAATCTCGGCGACTGAGGGCGTAACCGGGCTTGTGGCAGCAGGTAGCAGCTTCCGGATTTCCTCCCGCATGACGTCCCGGATAATCTCGCGGAGGTCCGGGCTGTTGCAGCTGGAAGTCGAGATTGCAGCGATGCCGGGAAGTCGCTGGTAATGGGAGGCCCGTGCTTGAAGGGCACGTTCGATGTTTGTTGCCTCCGTGATGAAGTCTTGGACGGTGACAGGCGGGTTCCGCACAAGGCCTCCGAAGATGGTCTCTTTCACCCCTCGCATCAGGAACCGCAGCTTCTTCTCGTCAGGAACGTTTGGGTCGGCGCGGGTCATGAGGCGGAGAACGTCCTCGACGAAACTTGTGACGCTCTCGTTCGGCCCTTGGCTTCTTGCTTGAAGAAGTTCTTCGGCCCGCTGACGTCGCTGCTGGCTGGCAAAAGTACGTTGAAGCTCCGCCTGGAAGTCTTGCCACGACGAAATTGACGCTTCGTGGTTCTCGAACCAGGTGCGTGCAGTGCCTTCCAGAGTGAAGTAGACATTTTGCAGGCTCTGCTCAGGACCCCATCCGTTGAACCATGCGACGCGTTCGTACTGGCTCAACCAGTCGTCCACATCTTCATGAAAATTGCCACTGAAATTCGGCGGCGTCCTTGGTGGGGCCTGCACGTAGACAATGGACGTCGGTGGCGTTCCGTCTGGCTGCGACGTGGTGTTCATCGTCGGCTTTGGTAGCTTCTTTGTCCTGTCCGGCAGTGGTCCAAGTTCCGGGGGTAGACCGAGGTTGCGGCGACTTGATCGGGTCTCGGTCCTCTCTTCGTTGGGTCCTCGGGGGCTCGGGATCGGACTTGCACTGCGGGCCCTCGTAGGGGTGCGCTGAACGGACATGCGTACCCCGCACCTCCACCAAAATGTCACGGGTGGTGACCAAAAGAACAATAAATAAACAGAAAGAAATAAACGTTTAATGTGGCGAACTTGTGCCAAAAATAAACGGGTACAAAAGATAATAACAGAGCGTCGCGGGCGTCGAAGTCGGCGTAACAGCAGAGTCGAACGCTGGGGCGAAACTGACTTGGCTCGCCACGCGAAGCCCCTTATGTACACGTGTAGGCTTCTGGAATAATCGGCGTAGAAGGTTCGGCGTGTAGAACTGTCTAAACTCGAACAAGCAACACGGTTCTTGAATTTACCAGAACATTACATTAGATGTCAACAAAAAGGCGTCCCCGCGGCCAGGATCGAACCCTGGCTTTTGGCGTGGGAGGCAGGCGCTATAACCGTTAGGCCACGCGCGCGCTGCCTACTTGGCAAGCTGCGCGCGCGGCAATACTGCGTACACGTTGCTTGACTGTTACAGTGCTATTACTCCTGACTATGAAATACTTTCCTTGCGTTCGGGCCAGACAGTGTTTTCTGTTTGCTATCAACCACCAAGCAGAGATGTTTAAAAATAAAATTAAATCTTACGATCAATTTTTGCATTTGTGGTCGAAAATGAAATACTTACTCTTAATTGCAGGAGGGGATTTTAATATAGATATGGGTAACAATAGCCCGTCAGCCAGATATTATGACACACTTATATTATCGAATGGATTCGTCAATGTGGTTAGGGTACCAGCAAGAGTCACAGCGGACTTTCATATCCTTGATTCGTTTATTACAAACTATGTGCAATCAAATTTCGAGGCAGGAGCTATATCGTGTTGCATTAGTGACCACCTTCCTGTGTTCGTTTGCGTGAAAAAAATGTGGGCTAGCAGAAAACAAATCTCACAAAACACTTTACCAATCCAGAGGCAACACGTAATGCTTTCTGGGATGCAATGCTGCATACAATTTGGAGCTATATAGGCAATTTACTAGAGCCTAGTGAGCGTTATAATATATTTTAGAGCGGTTTTAAGCATTTAAATTGTACTCACTTCCCTGTAAAAGTGCGTACGCAAACTAGAAAAATTCGTAAGCCGTGGATCACGCCAGAACTACGTAAATAAATGAAAATAAGAGACAACTTGTATAAGACATTTGTGAACACTTGTACACCCGATCATTTGACCATTTTCAAGCAGTATCGAAAGAAAATAACAAAGAACTACGATCTGCGCGAACGGAATATCATTTACCCTCATTTATTAATGATAAGAACGGTGGGCGTGACGCGCTGTGGTCCAAGTCCTGCATCGCGGTTCCTCATATGCCCCTCTTTCAAAACTGCGAGCTAATGGAAAAGACTTACCTGGAAGAGAACTAGAGGACGCATTTTATGATTTCTTTACAAGTACGGTTGCTGGCGGTGCCTCGCTTAGCACTTGTGATTATGTAAATCTACAAAATAACAGATCAATGTTTTTTGCATCCTGTTGCCGAGGAAGAGGTGATAACTGTGATCAAAAATATAAAAAAAAAAACAGTAATAGCTGCGATATCGACAGCTTACAAATAAAGCCTGTGAAGCACGTCGTTCAAATCATTTCACCGATTCTTTCTAAAATAGTTAATCAATGTCTAGTGACTGCTGTTTTTCCAGAAAAAATGCACGTTGCAAGAGTAACTGTTCTCTATAAAAAGGGAGAAAGAACTAATCTGTCTAATTATAGGCCAGTTTTTATTCTGCGTGCTTTTTAAAAGTATTTGAAGAAAATTTTGCACTCAAGACTCTCAAACTTTATCGACAAATGTAACTTGTTAACCCCATATCAATTTAGTTTTTGTAAAAACAAGTCCACTAAACTGGCACTACTTGAACAAAAAGAATACAGACTGACACAGTTCGAAAGCAAAGCCATGGTTATTGTTATCTTTGAGAATTATTCGAAAGCTTTCGACTTGGTAAATCATAATGCTTTGTTAAAAAAAAAAAAAAAAGCTTGAATGATATGGTATTCGTGGACAGGTGTTGCTGCTTTTGAAGTCGTACTTATCTAACCTGAAGCAAGTCGTTAAAATAAATAATATGTGCTTCAAAGTTCAACCCGTCATTTGTGGTGTGCCCCAGGGTAATATACTGGGGCCGGTACTCTTTAACATATATCTTAATGACATTGTGAACATCAACCCTATTGCCAAATTTATTATATACGCAGACGACAGAAGTATTTTCTTTTCTGGTAAGGACATCCACGAACTGGTAGATAAATGTAATTTTACAATGAAAGCACTAGAAAAGTGGTCAGTGCCTAATTCCATGCAGATAAATGAGGCAAAAACTAAAACAGTCATATTCAAACAAAAAAAGGAAAAAAAAAAACAAGCTAGTTTTCTAGGAAGCGTGAAATTCTGAGTTTTCCCGATGTATTAGATTCCACCAATATTACTCGCGTTGAGGTCATCCGTGATCGAGGCGTTTTTATGGATCCTGCAATTAATTTCAATCACCACGTGACTACAATTACGAATGCTTCCTTTAGAGTGCTGGGAGCCATTACACGAGCGACACGCGGTTTTTCTAAACCGCTTTGTATTTTAAATTTGTTTTCTTCACTGGTGCGTAGTGGTGTTGAATATGCCTCAGTTGTCTGGAACTGTATTGGAGTGACAAATTCAGGTGTAATTGGGAGTGTTCAACGTAGATTCGTTCGTGTTTTGTTTGATCGTTATTTTCAACCGAATTATTTCTATAGTTATGAGAGGATTTGTTGTGAAGTTAGACTCGTTGCACAACAGGAGAGCAATTCGTGAACTGACATATTTGTATAAGATTGTAAATGGTATAATTGATTCCCCAGAGCTACTCAGTCACATCTATTTGCACGTTCCTCGTAATCTTGTAGGCTTTATACCTTGTTTTACCCTACCGACGTTTACCATGCTGCACCTATGACACGACTACAACTGACTTATAACCATTTAGAACAGATTTGTGCGTAATGCTAGCCTTGATCTCTTTAATGAAAAGGGTAAATTTCGAAAGTGTGTTGAGGCTATTGTTTTTTCCTACAGTTCCGCTTTTATCCTGTTTAACATTTTACTACTCATTGACTCATTGATAAGGGCACCACTAAGGAGGCGTTAAGCTGTTGGTGGGTCACTGAAAATAAGAATAAATATAAATATTTAAATATAAAGATATCATCCTAAACTCCCATTCTATAGAAATTGTTGAACATTTGAAGTGTCTTGGTATCATATTTTCTTCAACTATGTCGTGGGATAGCCACATGAACCACATAGTAAACAATATAGCTTAGATCACGGGTGTTATAGCCTAGATCGTATTAAATACCTTCTTTCCACAAAAAATAAGTTACTCCTTTATAATTCGCTCTTTTACTTTCATATAACCCTAGTCGCCCCTAGAGATTGTTCTAGACATCGTCCTTGAGTTCACCCTAGAGGTCGTCCTAGAGGTTGTCCTTGAGATCGCCCTAGAGGTCGTCCTAGACGTCGTCTTTGATGTCCTCTAGGACGTCGTCCTTGAGGTTGACCTAGACCAGGTGTGCCAAACGCGCGACCCGCGGGCCGCATGGGGTCCGCGACTCGCTGGGACACGGCCCGCAGGCAACCGGCTGCGAGCCCTCGTTCCCATGCCTTGAGCGCTAGAAATGGCATGCGTTAAATGATCCAATGTTGCGAATTTATTTCCGCTCGAAAGGTAGCTTTGCTCTTGTAACGTATTTACATAATTACTATTCTGCTTTCATTTGCCTTGTGTCTCCTTTTAATTTTAGCTTCCCCAATTTTCGAGATGTTTGTCACCTGTACCACAATTTCGCTTTTTAGGATGCAAGCGCGAGCACTTCGCTCAAGGACACACCTCGGCTGCACAAGCTCTCGCTCAGCAGAGGAACTGCCGAAGATAAAGCTAAGAGCTTGAGATTTCCGCCTTCAGAAAAAATCGCCATTCAACAACAAGTATTTTTTTTTTTAGGCGGCTGCTATTGAGAAACTTCAGGAAACCAAAACTCTCATATGAAGAGATTTCCTCCTTTTTTTATAGAAATGTTGAGCTTGAAACATTCCCGAGTGAACTGCTGAACAGAAACGACACTGTGCGTTCTCTGGTATGAGCGGAACTATTTTAATTCTTGTTATCACATCAGACAATGGCCCAAAGTAGTCTTATAAACAAATGAAAGCTGAAGATGTCACTAACAAAACACCGAGTCCGCAAAAAAAAAAAACAGAAAGAGAGAGAGAGCATGACGTCCCTTTTTAAAGGGGGGGGGGGGGGGGAGTGCAACGATTTTAAGATTAAAAGAATTTGCATCTCGTCATTTTTACGTCGTTTGTCGTGTCCCGGAGGATACAGAAAACACCTCAATCTCCTTTATTAAAAAATGTCGCGATTCAGCTGCATAATCGCAAAGCAAAAGTCGAGCTTTTCTCCCTACTTGCAGCCGCGAGTGGCAGCCGGAGGAACTGCGGCGAAAAGCTTACGTGACCTCGCTCGGCTCTAAGCTGCAGCATAGCGCCCGCTAATGTACGCAGAGAGAGGGAGAGGAAGCGTCCTCCGAGAGAGCACACGGGAACCTACACGGCACCATGAATTACGTCACTAGGAGGAGGACCAGGTGTGACCCTGAAGACTGGGAGTGAGTTGAGGGGTGCCAGAAATGCCAATATTTATCTTTTTCTTACACAACAACTAGGACAGGCAGGCGAAATCGGTTTTCTGTTCTTTACTTTAGGAGTGTCAGAGGGCAACTTCCACACATGTTTGACCGAAGTCCGGAAATCGTTGCACCCCCCCTTTAAACCTTCCCCCTCACCCCGTAGGTGCCCTCTGCCTTCTGGGGGTGGGCTATCTGGCCCCCGTACTCAAATGAGCTTGAGACCCCTGTCCTTCACGAATGCTATCGCAATTCATAAGCAACCAACAATAGTGGTTCCTGCACCCATTTTTTTATGTTGAAGGTTTTGCTATTGAATGTCGGGGTATGCATAAACGCAGCCATTATTATTTTCGCATTTCGTTTATTTTGCTGCTTCGCTTTACTACTATGGTCACACGAGGTGTAATGATTTTGAAGACACCACAATGTACCTGTCGCAACGTACAAGTGTATGCTTTACGGGGGTTTGTTCTTGGCATCACTTTAGTGTCTCGGCATATCGTTGATACGTAGCAGGGCCACTGAAGGTGAGTCTACAACTTTTAGTCTACAGAGGGGGGCATCTCAATGTGTATTGTAATTTTCCCAATGTAGACAGGGGAGTTATTCCGAAGCCTCGAGCAGTATACAGTGGTGGTGGACACAACTGATAAAAACCCGGAAGTGGACTCCCATTTGCTTCACCTGTGGGAGGCGCGAAGGTCTATAACGAAGAGGTGGAAAAGACAGAGAGGCAACAGAAAGCTGCGAAAGAAGATTGCGGAACTGAATAAGGAGACGAAGGGGTATGCATTCAGACTTTCAAGGCAAAACTGGTACTCTCTGTGTGACGGGATAAACTTCTTCGGGCCCTGGTGGATCCGGAGGGGACAAGAATGGTGGGAAAGAACAAGATTACTTCACTCATGCATAAAGAGGGGGTTGAAGGCGACGAAATTAGGGAGCGCCTGGCTGGGAAATACCTGTGCCGGGACCCCCCGGTTGACCAACCAGACTACAAGGGAGAGCCGAACGTAGTGCTCGATAGGCCAATAACACTGGGGGACCTCGAGACTGCACTGGCGGCGATGAAGAATACTTCGGCGCCTGGGCCGCGGACATGATCACAGCGAGGCAGTTACGCAATCTGGATGAAATCGCGTTGCGGGAGCTTGTGCGCCACTTCAATAGAGAGTTTTAGTAGACCGTTTTCGCTTTCTCGCTCCGCTCTATGGAAAGCGGAGTCGCCATTGCGCATGCGCGACCCGCTCTGGGATTTGAGCGTGAAGCGTCAGCTCCGCTAGCTCCGCTTTCCTTGCCATTTTAGGAAGCGCGTTCCACTCTCAGTAAAGCTTCAGTAGATGGTGTTTTTTTTTTTTTCTAGAAAGGAATTCGAAGTGGGTGCTCGCCACTTGAAAGCATGCTTGGGAGCGCGTTTGACCGTTATGAACCTCGCTGTACTAAGATGGCTGCGCAGACTTTGTTTGAAGCGGCGTCCTTAAGAAAACGTTTCACGGTGCATGGTCGAGAACCTCTGGCTGCTTCGGGAAATCGCTGGCTGCAATCCTTTCACGGCCCCTGAACGGTGGGGACAGGTGCTGCCTTGTCTAAGCCAGCGGGCTCGATTTTTCTATGCGAGATGACGACGACGACGTTGAGAGGATGACGCACCGGGCGACGGCGGTGCCTTAATCTGAGGCCCTGGGCCTCGGTTCCTCAGAGGCGGCAGCTTCTACTTTGGCTGGGCTACCTCCTTGAAGCCTGATGCTTTGACCCCAGTGGACCCCAGTGAGCAACGGCGCCATCATGTTCCTGGGGCTCCTTCATGCACCGATCGAACGCAGATCCCCATGGCTCGCTGCTCACTCGCCCAATCCGCCTCCACGAAATCTGGACTTCTGCGAATCGTACTGCCATCCTCCCCAATTGCAACAACCCATAACGTCGTCATCTTGCATGTACAGGGTGTCACAAAAGAAAATTTACACGGTCTTTTTTAGCGCAAAAATAAACTAGGCATCGCCGAACGCTCATTCTTCGCCCAAAGGTAGAGCTAGAGGTCACAACCAGATGCCAAAGTTTCAGCCCGATCCGATAACTTAATCAAAAGTTATAACTGATTTTCTGAAAATTTCAATGGGAAAATGGAGCCCATTTTTGCTTGTTTTCGGTTTCTGGTGCCATAGAGCCCCATGTGTTCGAAAACTCCGTCGGCCGCCATTTTCCCATTGAAATGCGTCATTGTTTGTCGCATCCGCGACAAACAATGACGCAGCTCTCTTGCTCCCTAGACGCTTGGCCAAAATAAGGCGGCTTTGAAGAATAGAGGCAGCATGGCATGCACTTTTAAAAAGGCTGCATTCAAGTCTCTGTTATTTTCTAAATCTACCAAGGAAATCCATGGTGAACAGTTCCGAAGGAAAGTTAAACAATTAAAAAATTGCGAGCGAGTATGAATAAATGAAGTTGAGAGGAATGTTTTTTTTTTGGTGCGGCTAGCGAGCGCTATGCTCGTGGTCAACTTTCAGTGTCATTTTCAACAGGAGGACGCGTGTACAGGTATAATTGGCGCTCAAGCACGCGCTCCCGTACATCTGATAGCATAGCCATAGAAGGCCCACAAAAACGCGACGACTTTACCGACACCGTGTTGATTGCAAAGTGATACTCATTCACTTCGTTTGATTATGCTCTTTTGTGTTACATAAAACGCAAATGGAATGGTTTACTTATCACGCGTGGGACGTACGCTTTACTTCTTGATTCGGCCTTTTTCAAGCTGAGGTCAAGGTGAAAAACATCGACGCGTATTGAGCAAGTGCAGCCATCTTGAGATCTAAGCGATCCCGCTAAGAACGCTGAGGGAAGTCCGCTCTGCAACTTGTAAAGCGGAGCGCACGCTCACTCCGCTAACTATAGACCTTTCCCATGTTTACAAAATCACAGTCCAGCGTGCGATCTTCACAGCCCAGCACGTGCGTGTTCGTCGCTTCGGAAAGCGAGCAAAGCACGCGCCATACGCACGAACGTTCAAAATGGCACCGGCCACAAGCTCGTTTTTGGAAAGGTCTATAGGGGGCTCATAAAAGTGGCCTGCTAAAACTCACAGATTAAACGCGCGCTCGTTGTGACTTGTCCTGACACTGCCCATATACACCTTGTTTTTTTGTGCCGTAACAAAAGTAAATACGTAAATTATTGGCGTATCAAAAAGAGTAACTTTTTACTAGACAGAGTAGCTGTGCTAAAACAATGGAAACACGACATTTACACAAACCGTGCAGGGTCTCACCTGTGAGCACAGCTCCAGTTTCGCCAGGGTCAACCCCCTATGTTTGTTCATGTCAGCGAGCAGGTGGCCGACCCTCTCGTTGATGTGAACCACGATGAGGTTCTCAATACTGAAGAACACCGACAAGTTCCGTCCAAGCGCTCATCCAAGTTCGAACAGACGGTTGCGATAGGCCAGTCGACAAAGATCCATGCAAAGCGTCTGGCCAGATTGGAAACACCCTGCGCCGATCTGTCGGGTGCTGGGATTTGGAGGCCCACTTGCAGAGCAGCCAGGTCCTTCTTTAAGCGGGATTGCCTCCTAAAGGGTTTCTTTTTTACGTTGGCAATATCCAGCAAACCGCCTTCGGAAAGGAAGCTTCGGCGCTTCATGGCATGAGGGATACAAATCATTGATTCGATGTCTCGCCAGCTTAATCTCGTTAGTAGAAGTCTCCTTCATTGAGAACCGCGGGGATTCATCGTGCAGGTGTCTTGCTATACTCCGTTTCACCTTATGTTGTACCGCAACGAAGGCTAGAAGTGCGAGCTCATAGCGTTGGCAGCTGCCCTTAATGCGCGAGAGGTTGTGCCGCCGAGATGTGCCCCAGAGCAAGGAGCTCACGCTTGCAGCCTTTCCTGCGGTACATCATAAGGTGAAATAGAGTATAGCCTTGAGCAACACTGTACTCGTACTTCGCAAAAGGGTGTACTCGGAATGTGCAAACTTCGTCCTTTTCTTTCATTTTTCTGCTTCGAATACGTTAATCTGTTTCAGTTTTAATTCAAGTGAAGCAGAAGCTACAAGAGCGAGTGCAGGCCTTTCAGCGTCCTTCACCAGCACGCGCGCTCGTGCAGTGCAAGTGCCGTTTAGAGCAACATGCTCATTGTTATACCTTGGGCTTCACTCGCACACAGGGTGGAACGATTATATTTATATTTTATAGCGTAATATGCTTCGGGTGTGTGCCTACTCTTTTGTGTTCATTATTTTCGCCTTCGTTTTTACCACCTTTACAAACACGCTCCCTTTCACTTTCTTGGTGTTAACGTTTAGTTTTTCTGTCTTACTAGTACTATAAACGTCCACTTGTGGGGCTACGCAAGCGAATTTTTCGAACGCTCTCAAAACGCTCTTACGCTGAAGCAAAACGGTCTACTAAAACACGTTTTTGGACCTCCGCTTTCCATTCCGCTGAAGCAGGCCGCGCATGCGCAGTTTGGCACCCTCAGAGCGGAGCGGAAAATGGAAACGGTCTACTAAAACTCTCTAATGTGAAATATTGATGAACGGGTACCACCCCGGAGAGCTGGAAGAAAGCTGAGGTACGAATTGTTCCTAAACCCCGAAAAGACTTAAGTCTGGGGAACCTCAGACAAATTTCTGTAACATCCTGCCTGGAAAAGGCGTTTGAACGGATAATCAATGCGAGACTAACCAAGCATATTGAGGACAATTCGTTACTGGCTCATACACTGCTTGGATTCCGCCCGCACATGTCGACGCAAGTTGTGTTGTGGCTGCATAAGGACTTACTCGAGAGCCCGGCGCGAGCGTAAACAAGATGCATTTTGGCGCTTGATCTCAAAGAGCATTCGATAATGTAACGCATGAAAATATACTAGACGGACTCCGTCAAATTAACTGCGGGGAAAGAACGTATAACTACATACGAAGTTTTCTTTCGAAACGTCAAATGGTTCTCTCACTGGTGGACTATAGATCGGACCCCCAAACACTGGGGCCACGAGGCACGCCGCAAGGAGCGGTGCTCTCACCCCTACTTTTCAACTTGGCAATGATAAGTCTGCCGCAGAAGCTGAAGAATATCCCAAAGGTGGAGCACGCGATATATGCCGATGATATTACGATCTGGTGCAAGTCCGGGAGCGACGGCCAAGTGGAGGAGAGGCTGCAGGCAGCGGCCGACATTACGGCAGAGTACGCGCGGAGCCGAGGGCTTCAGTGCTCGCCGGAGAAGTCGGAGTTGCTAATCATGCGGAACCCATAGGAAGGACTCGTAACTCACATCAGTGGCGAAATGGACGGACAAGGGGTGCCCAAGCCGCAGGAGGTGCGAATCCTGGGTCAGCTTATCCCACAGGGAAGGAGCAACAAGGGCACACTTGACAAGCTCACAAAGGCGACGGTACAGATCAACGGCATGTTGCGGGGAATTCGCAACAAGCAACACGGACTTAAAGGAAGGGAGGCCATTCAGCTCCGGCACGCGTTTCTGGTGTCAAGGGTGATGTATGGACACCCACATTTAAACCTCACCACGAAGGAGGTAGAGAATCCCGACATAATGCTTCGGAAGACATACAAGAATGCCCTGGGACTGCCGGAATATGCAACCACTAAAAGGCTACTTCAGTTGGGAGTACACAACACCTTTGAGGAGCTGGCCAACGCCCAGATTGGAGCTCAAATCAGAAGACTCGTTGGAACGGACAGCGGTCGCTGGCTGCTCGACAAGCTGGTGTTGGCGAACCCGGACGCCGCCTCCTTACGGCAACATATCGAACATATCGAGCTATTCGAGCACATGTGTTCGAATAAGTAGAATTACGAGGAACATAATCCCTTCACGGGACACGGAAAGGCGTATGGCAAGGTCCGAAGCCCTCGCTCGGACCTGGGATAGCCGACAAGGCACCCTCTACGTCGACGCCGCGGGACCTGTTGGTGGGGTGGCCACGGCAGCCGTGGTTACCTCGGACGAGAGCAAGATCGTCACGGAAGCATCCTTCAGAGTGTCTTGTGCTACTGAAGCCGAAGAGGTGGCTATCGCACTGGCCATCACTTGCAACCCTAAAGCAACTATAATATCGGACTCTCAGGGTGCCGTTCGCAACTTCGCCGCGGGTTCCGTGGGGGAGGTGGCGGTTGGGGTACTGAGAAGGCACCCCCCGCAGGCGGTTCACATCGTCTAATCTCCAGGCCATATATGGGGCATCCAGGAAATGAGGCGGCCGCACGCCGCACCCCGAGATTCTCTTCCGAGCCGGGACTCTATTTCTGCCTCAGGCGTGGAGGACAGGTGGTCGTACTCCAGATGTCTACTGGACATCCGACTTGCACGTAAGAGATTTCCAGCACCGCATAAAGGCCCGTTCACACTCTTGCGACCTCTTAAATCTTGGTTCCTTGCGACCTGTTAAACCTCTTGAAAGGAGAGGACACAGTGGCGATCACCGCATAGATGGCGCCATCTATGCGGTGATCATGGAACTGCATTTCACAAGAGCGACGGTTTTGCGGCATTTCCGAGTTTGAATGTGCGTAATATACCTATGAGAAAGCCTCGTTTATAACGTTTCCAAAAGTTTTTCGAGCCAAGAAAGAAAGGATAATGCGCGGGAGAAATAGAAAATATGCCGAACTGTCACGTTTACACTGCAACCCGATAGATGGCGCCACTGTGTCCTCTCGTTTCAAGAGGTTTAACAGGTTGCAAGGAACCAAGATTTAAGAGGTCGCAAGTGTGTGAACGGGCCTTAAGTCCCTAAGCAAGGAAGGGGAACACACCCTTCGACGGCTACAGGCGGATACGTTTGTCGCCCCAGACTAGGGTGCCTTCATGTGCGCTTCGCACATGAAGGCTCCCTATCCCAGACAAGCTACACACCTGGTACCCGGACAGATGCGCGTGGGCAGCCTGCCCGTGGTGCGGGTGGCAAGAGGCAGACACATACCACGTGGCGTGGGCCTGCGACAAGAATGAAGAATGTGAAGCAGGCAAAAGGAGGGGTATACGGGTGGCACTCGCAAGCGAGGACCTTAAGCAACAGCTGCTAATCCGGCGGGCCAACGCGGCGCAAGCAAGTGAAGTCCTGGAATAGGGTCGTATACAGATAACTTCTACGTCTTCTCTATCTCTTTTTACCCCTATACCCTTCCGCTCTCTCCTGCCTTTGTGCAATAAAGATGTCTTCAACAACAACAATAACAGCCACACGATAATTGTCATCCTTTTATTTGTGTAGTGCAAAGAAATAGTTTTGAATTAACTGCATCCTTGCGAAATTTCACGCATGGCGTCCCGAATGATGCCCTCTGCGTGCTATCCCGTGCAGGCGCGCGTGGAGGTAGCTTTGGCAGACTTGCAGCCCCACGTGCTTGCCCACACGAGTACAGACACGACAGCGGGCAGGTATGTCGTGCTTGCGATTGTGTATATCTAGGTACGTTTTGATAGAAGTCGCGTGACACGTAACTCCGATAGATTTTGGGACGACTAATTGTAATACTATATTCAGTGCATTGCTGAAGTAAATTTGACAAATCCTGTATGTCGCTGCCCCCTAGACATGAACTTTGGGGTACACTACGCGTATGGCTGCACACCGCTCTCTTGTTCCTTCACGAGCCGCCACTGATTGTATCGGAAAAAAGTGCGCACGTTAGGAAAAAAAAAATTAACGAAGAGAGTTCGCCGGAAAGCCAAGTTGGAGCTGTGTCCCATGTACCCAAGGACGCCGTGCGGTAGTGCGCCGATCCAGCACACAACACGAGTCGCGTCTCGCTGGCAGCACCGTCGCGTCGACTGGGTCGACTGGCCGGCCTCAACTGCGGTAGTAGAAGACGGCTGGACACCTGTGTCCCTTGAGGGAGCGAGCAAAGGCCATGACGGTCATCTTGTCCGTGACCAGCTTGGACCAGTTGTTGCGCAGCCGGTTCTGCAGCCTGGTCTCCTGGGGCGACTCGGAGCTTCCGCTGTCTGCCGGCGGCGCCTCCTCAGTCTCGGGATGCCCTGCCGGGGCCCCCGGGGGCTCTTTCCGGGCCTGCTCCTGGGGCTGGCGGACCGCAGGAGAGCGCCTCGAACAGAGCCCGGTTGCTGGACCGCGCCCTGCTCCCCGCCCGGTGACTCTTGGCGTCGGGCAGGCGCGGGGGCGCGCCCGGCTTTTTACGTCGGATGGCCATCGCCCGGCCTGCGTGAGACCCCGACCCTGGTTTAACTGCTCAAACACTGGAAAAAAAAAAAAAGAAAAACGAAATGGAAGTATTTTGGTTATATGTCTGACAATATTGTCATGCGTAGAGAATACGTTTTTGGGGAGGTAAACCTCCGTGCAATCGTTTATGCGCCGAGACTCATGCCGCGAAGCTCCGTCGAGAACGCCATTGGTTGTTGTTATGGTCATTTGATCCAGGGGGTACCACGGATTCTCAATCGGGTTAAAATTACTCTGGGGCAGGCATGTACCGTACAAAAGTAACTCGTTACTCGTTACTAGTCTATAAAGTAACTAAATACGTTACTCGTTACCACTCCTCAAAAGGAACGTGTTACGTTACCTCCAAAGTAACGAGATACTTTTTTCGTTACTTTGACGGCCAAATACACAACTGCTTTTGTTTCATGGTTTATTGTCTGTATTTTCAGTAGTCGTTGCACTTAATTAAGCAGTAGTAGCTGCCTCTCGAAGTTTTCATCAGTTACGTTTCCTTGAGAATACATCTCTAGCGACGCTGAAGAGTCGTCTACTGACGCGCTCTAAGAAACGGCAGTGTTGTGCTTCAGGAAGAGCTGGTGAATCTGGGATTCCCCTTTCTCTTTTGTTCTCTCTGCATCTAAAGCTCCAAGTTGACAATGGGTTCTCTGCCTTCCCGCGTTGGCAACCTCCGGGTTTACATTCGATCTGTGCACGATTCTAGAAGGTTCAACCAATAAAGCTTATTGAGTTCGCTGGATGAAGGACATTACCAGCTGTAGAGTTCAACTGACGTGTTCAGCGATGAGCGCTGCTACACTGTCATACTGTTTAGTTGTTTTTCGGGTTGCCCATCTGCCTTTGTCGCAATAGACGCACACTCAGGTCACAATTAAAACGAGGCTGTATAAACGGTGTTGTAGACTTTACTCCTCGAAAATAACGAAATACCGTTCCTCGTTACTCGACCTTACAAGTATCACTAATTACGTTACTTGTTCCTTTTATATAAAAAAATTAGCTAAATACGTTACTCGTTACTGTAAAAAGTAACTAGGTAGAAGGAACTCGTTACTAGGACGAGGGAAAGCAATGGGGCCGGGGAGGAGAAAGCAGACGGAACGATGGAGAGGAGAGGGGCCGACCTTCCTTTCCCTTGCCCTACCTTCTTGAGTTCGTTACGTGCATGTCTGTTCTGGGGGATCCGGAGGAGAGGGGGGATCAGAGAGGTGTTTGCCAACGAGGTGTTTGCGAAGAAAATCTGGCGGGAGGTCGGACTCATCTGTAGCGAGTCAACTGAATCCAGTAAATATTTCAGACGGTGGTCAGGTGACAGCTGATGACGTTACGTGACCACCGCTCGCTAAATTTGCATGGTTAAGCGAAGTATGTTGCGTGTGACGGTTATTCGTGTCGATTTCTTGTAACAATGGACGGTGCCTCCATAGAGTCACTCGAGGTGCATGTTGTGCTTTGCACGCTGAACGGGGAAAACTTTTTCCGGAAACGACCGCAACTTACAAGTAAAGCCTGGTTCACATGCAGCGATTTTGGCCCTAGAGCGGCGCGATTTCTGCCGTCGCGGCGCTCGTGCCGCTCATTCGCTGGTGCTGGCCAGAGCGCCGCGACGGCAGAAATCGCGCTGCTCTAGGGCCAAAATCGCTGCATGTGAAACCCGCTTAAGCGGAAGCGCGAATTTTGTCGAGGAACGTTCTCGGGAAAATCGAAAGCAGAGACACAGAGTTAACGGAGCAGAGAGGGAAACATGTGATGCGAGTTTTCAATCTAATATCAACTTTGGAGACTGTTGTGTTAGACGGGGAACAAGGACAAGACTGTTCTCTGTCGAGCAGAGACAGTTAATTTGTCGTCTTCTTCGAGCCCAGATACTTAGAGTGAGTTGTTTTTGCCCACTAAAGTATTTCATGATTTTTTTCTTCTTAAAGGGGCGGTGCAACAATATTCGTTTTGAGCGTTTTTCACTTTGTATGAGCTTACTGGCACTAGTGGGACCCAAGTACACTCGCACGCAACGCCACTCACCAAGAAACCTCTTTGTTGCGGTGTAAGTTCAAAGAGAAAAGCGAGCGTTTTCTTTCAATCTCTCCTTCGCAAATTTTGATGACGTACCCTGGTGGTAGCAGCATCCTCCAGGGACGATATTTGAATGCGGCTCATAGATTGGACCCGAGCATTGCGTGAGCACTCGATTTGGGCTCGTGATAATTACTAGCTCGAGAAGCATTCGGGTAGTGGCCCGTGTCCAATCGCTGCAACGACGACAATAGCCGAGCCTTTACAATGTCTGGAACTCAGCGCGTGTCCTGTGCTTTGCCAACCCCAGCGCGTGGCTATGATCAACATTGGCGGCATGTAATCGGCTCCAGATCACGTGGCCGCTTGTTCTGGCTGCGAGTTGAGGGGCGAACGCTGCTCGTTTTTCTTTAATTTTTTACTGGGACTTCCATTGCGTGGGGTGAAAAACGAACGCGTGTTTCATAGGTCATTAACGACAGGGATCCGTTCTAAGCGGTATTTGCGCAAAGTACAAAAATTGTTGCATCGCCCCTTTAAAGTACCGGAACGCATACTCATAATTGAGTTATCGCGCGAGATGGTATATGTCATTATAGAGGCCTCAAAAAAATTAAACAGCATAGTATAGCGGCAGCTCGGTTTAGTGCTGTGGCGCAGGGTTGTACGTGCTTCGTTAATTTTTGGGTTTGTCCTCTTTTAGAGCTAGAACACGCAAAACCCGTAAAAGAAGGCATCATATTTTTTTCCAATGAGCCTCTATTAGGATTAGCTGCTCTCAGAATTAAACAATTATCGCATTCAAATTAATTCAAATGTGCATGCTATGCATGATTCAAAATAAGTTTCCTTGGAAGGCTGTTTTTATTTTCCGTAAGTCACACACACACACAAACACAACACACGCACACACATACACAACACACACACACATGCACGAACTCACACACACGCACGACACACACACACACACAAACGCACACATACACACAAACAAAGTATCGATTCGGTGCCTCGCATGCAAGGCTATATATACTCCTTCAACTGTTTCGTACGAAGCACGCATGTTTCAATGAATCCCGTCGTCAGCTCGTGCTCCCGAGAAAAAGCGGCTTCAGAGAGCACCGTATTCTTGCGCTGCGTTTTGTTACGAGAGCTTACGTCTTTACGACGGGATTCATTGAAACATGCGTGCTTCGTACGAAATAGTTGAAGGAGTATATATAGCCTTGTATGCGACATTCGAGGCACGGATATTCCGGTAACTTATGATAACGTAGCGTGACAAAAACGTAATCAAACGCTCCTGTGTGAATGGGCTTTAATGCCAACATCTATGGCGTCCAGTGAACACGTTGATCGAACCGGCGTTACACTGTCAGCTGGCCGCAGCGTGCACGCGTCTCCCCGGCGCTGCCAGGAAGGAGCTGTACCGCGGAGAGACATTCCCGGCCCACACTTCACGCCGCTGGAACTTTTTTTAGACGTGGCAGGCGCGTGGCCCCGCGTACCCGACGAACATTAATCGCGACTAGCGTCCGATGCCCGCGAATCGTAAGAAGAAGGGCTAAGCGAGGCTCACCTGAGGCAAATGGGCTGGACGAGTAGGCCTAGATGCGGACCGGGAAGTGACGCTGGAGCAGGAACCCGGGTCCCAGATCGGGCCCGCAGCCAGCGGAGACCACTGGGAGCCCTTCCAAAAAAAGCACTCCCCGGGGTCGGTTTGGGAGCCCGCCGGATCCGCTCTCCAGATGGCCGACGGAGGGGAGCGACATTTGTTTTTCTGGCCCCGACGCGGAAGGAGCGCTCCTCTCGGGGCCCGGGGTTTCGACCAGTGGCCCAGCCACCACGGGGGGTCGGCGAGATGCTGGGCTCGACCTTCCACGCGCCGGCTACGGAGGCTGCTTCTCTATCTGCTTCGGGCGTGGATGTCGAGCCGAAAGGTTCGTTGGGATGAAAGAGGATCGGCACACGCGTGGCATTGTATTCTTTAAGATACCTCTATTTCTTTGACAATACTTGCCAGGGAAAGTATCTGGTAAACGGAAAACACAATGAAGGAATATAGTGATTTACACACTGGTGCACACATCCGGATTCAGTCCTACTCACGCACCCGCAAAAGTGTTTTGGCCGACGACCATGCAGTCTTGCGGAAAGGAGATATAGGTTATCTAGAGCCATTGTGGTGCAGTGAAGTTATTTCTTCTAAATTATATCTGAATTACAACAACAACACCAACGACAACAACAACACAAAAAAAGAGGGGGGGGGGGGGGTTGTCGCATGAGAAAAGTAAAGTTCTTTTTTCTTTGGCAATCGATGTTTTGTTTTGTGATCGTTTCTTATTCGAGTAAATCATGTCGTGGCCGTTGTTACTTTCTCCAGTCTACCCCTGGCTTGCATTCTAAGGATGCACACGGACGCATGTGACACTTGTGGCTACTGACGTGTTTGGTGATTGTTTCCTGATAATGCGAAATATACAAAACTTTAGACCACGAGGATGAGGTGCTTGAGATATCGGGATAGTCGAGGGGCATCAATGGCCAGGAGAGTTCTAGAAGTTTAAGTTACACTTGACTCAGCTAAACTGTAATTAGTTATTAATCCACCGAGTGGCAACGCTCGCAACTACAGTACCCTTGGCCGTGCGGGAGCCCTTGACGTCACGAGCGCGATAATCACTAGCCGATTTTGAAGCGAGGTAGAAAACGTAGATCATTCCGTTTTTTATTTGAATTTATTTACTACAGACTAAGCGAACCCAAAACCTACGGAAAATACCCTTCAAATAATTTTAGCCGGCATTGATTCCTCGATAATTAACTTTTTTTTTAATCGTAGTCCCACGGTTTCCCTTTGCTTAGATGAAATTCAAAATGAATAAGTGACCATAAAATTATTTCATAGTCACTTATTTCTTAAATTGAGATTCGATGTATGGATGTCTAACGAGTCTAAAGCCGGGGTCACACTGCCCATACGTCATACAAAAGACAGTCTGCAAACACGAGTCACCGCAATGTCCATGGTTGCTGTTTGCCAAGTTTCTTCCTTGAACTCATTGCCAGGCGGCATTTGAAGCACGGATCTCGCGGTGGCTCTCGTTCGAATTTGTATGCAGACTGTGTTTTCTATGATGTATAAGCAGTGTGACCCTGGCTCAAATGTTCGAGGATATTCAGACCGGTTAGCGATTCCGTCTCGATTGAACCTTTTGTCTCGTTGGATATACAGACTTGTTCAACATTACTCTTCGTTCAAACCTTCCCTCTCGTTAGTTATTCTGTCTCCATTTGACCTTCCGTCTAGTCGGATGTTCAGACCCGTTGGACATTCCGTCTCAATTAAAACTTTTGTCACGTTGGATATATGCATACTTTTTCGATGTTTCATCCAGTTCAAGCCTTCAACCTGCTGGCTATTTCCTCTCTATTTGACCTTCCGTCTCATTGGATGTTCAGACCCTTGGACATTCCGTCTCGATTGAAACTTTTGTCTCGTTGGATATGCATACTTGTTCGACATTACAAATCGTTCGACATTCTGTCTCCAATTTACCTTCCGCCTCGTTGGATGTTCAGACCCGTTGGACATTTCGTCTCGATTGAAACTTTTGTCTCGTTGGATATACCTAATGAATTCAACATTCCACCTCCTTGAAACCTTCCACCTTGTTAGATATTATGTCTCTTTTTTACATTCCGTTTCGTTGGATGTTCAGACCCGTTGTACATTCCGTCTCGATTGAACCTTTTGTCTTTTTTGCCTCGCATCTGTTCTGTTCTCCATACAAATGAATTCAATTTCCAAGTTTCGGTCTCCTGGAATTTGTCGGCTAACGTGTCAGTGCCTGCACGCGTATGTATACTCTGAATGGCCTTACCAGTGGGCACAAAATAGTAGTTTGAGGTTTTTCGATTGACACGAAAATCGTTGTTCGAGGCACAGCCAAAATTTTATCTTGGGAGCAAAGGTCCAGGAAAAAGCAGAGCACAGATTCCTGCGAATGAAATTTTAGTAGAAGCTTCGCACCGCACCTTTTAAAGCTTAACGCAAGTTGCATTCCGCATTGCGGTATTCCTTAAGGGAGCTGTGCAACGATATTCAATTGGAATGTTTTTCACTTTACACGAGCTTACTGGCACTAGTAGAACTCAAGGTTACTCGCACGCAACGCCACTGGCCAAGAAACTCCTTTGTTGCGGTGTAATTTCAGAGACAAAAGCGATCATTTTCATTCAATCTCTCCTTTGCAAAATTTGATGACGTAAAGTGGGGATCGCAGTACACCCATATGACGATATTTGAATGTGGTTCATAGATTGGACCCGAGAATTGCGTGGGCACTCGATTTGGGCTCGTGATAATTACTAGCTCGAGAAGCATTCGGGTAGTGTCCCGTGTCCAATCGCTGCAACGACGACAATAGCCGAGCCATAACAATGTCTGGAACTCGGCGCGTGTCCTGTGCTCTGCCGAATCCAGCGCGTGGCTATGATCAACATTGGCGGCATATAATCGGCTCCAGATCACGTGGCCACTTGTTCTGGCTGCGAGTTGAGGGGGTGAACGCTGCTCGTTTTTCTTTATTTTTTTTTTTCGAGACTTCTATTATGTGGGGTGAAAAACGAACGCGTGTTTCATAGGTGATTAACGTCAGGGATTCGTTCTAAGCGGTATTTGCGCAAAGTACAAGAATTGTTGCATCGCCCCTTTAACAGCTGACGGACATTGTCAGGTGCATAATGCGAACCACTACTAAGGGTTTATTGAGCGCTGGTCCACTAAAAATAGTACTATCGATTAAATCAATACGCTATGGCTGGTCAAGGCCATTGAGAATGCGACTCTTGGATACCGTTCATCACGCTTAAAATTTTGTACCTGTGCCTTACTTTTGAGTGCGAAGCCTATATGTGGAAACTCACAAAAGGTTTCACGAGTTGAATTATTGGGTTCTTCCTCCACGTCTAGCTTCCGAAGGCAGTTTCGACCTACACTACGGCGTCGCCGTCGTTGTTGGCGTAACCATAGTGACGTTTCGGCATGATGACGTTTCGGCACCGTGCCGAAACGTCCTCGCGGGGTCACGTGACCCCGGTGAGGTCACGAGGGTCACGTGACCTCACAGTTACACCGACGGCGACGGCGACGCCGCTCGGAGGGAGGAGTAGCAGGCAGGATTAGGAGGTGAGGAGGAGGGAGGAGGGGTATACGCTCCCCTCAGTACCCTTCCCTCCTCCTCCTCCTCCTCTAAGAGCTGCGCTCTAATTCAGCATTACAGGGAGTTGTAAACGGCTTTCATTCTTTTTCGACTTCGATGTTCTTGAACCCAAACACCTGCCAGTCGTTTGCACTGGTTCTTTCGGTGATTTAATGGGTAACCAAAACTACAAAAAATAACCCCATAGTTATAGAAACTTTGGCACTCTTGGGGAAACGCACTGACTGATCGTGCTGCAGGAAAGGCGACAGTGATCTGATCATACTTGTGAACCCTGAGCTCGCCTGCTCGTTCTCACCTCTGACAATCGCATCAGCGAAGCCAGCACTGAAACCTGAACCGTACAAAAAGAAGGGTGGCAGCAGGCATGGGAAATTGTTATTCACGAGAACCACGCTCACCTGATATCTTCCAATAGCAATAAGCAGCTTCGTGCATACCTAAACACAAACAGGTTGGAATATGGAGTACAAGAAGAAGTAAAGAGGCGCGCCGGAGTAACTAAAGCGTGATGTGACAGTTTTGGGTCATTCCACGTCAAATGTCCCAGACGTTGCACTCAACCATTTCTGATTTAAATATATATATATATATATAATAGTAATAATAATAATGGCTTTTTACTCTAAGGTTCTTAACCTTTCCCTAAAGTATTTTATTATTATTACGTGAGCGTGGTTTGAACTTTTAAAATTGGCATACAACTATGCATCCATTCAATAATTTAGTAAAAGTCTGAATTTGTTCGAAGCGTTTCACAGTCTATTTGATCTAATTTGATTCCCTACAAAGGAATGGAAAATTTCCGCCCACCGTAGCCTTCAAGGAGTAATCATTCTCCCGGAGTCGGTCATGGAGGCATCTGCCCAATGACCAATGCCTATGTAGCTCTTGCCACACGAAAGTGGTATCATATTATATACGACGCCCGAAGCAATGGGCGTCGTATATAAAATACCACTTTCGTGTGGCAAGATCTACATAGGCATTGGTCATTGGGCAGGTGCCTCAACGACCGACTCCGGGAGCGTGATTACTCTTTGAAGGCTACGATGGGCGGAAATCTTCAAATCTATTGTAGAGAGTGCACGTGCAGACCACTATTCGACGCGACGAGCATATCTTGGGGAGGAACAAAGACAAATCGACCCGCAAGGTGCTGGAGGCCTTCCGCATCCTCTGGGAGGACAGGAATTGTATTAGTGTAGAATCCGTGACACTGTCAAACAAGGAAAGAGAATTCCTTCAATAGACAATGAAGGGCCCGCACGAGCCTGGATGAACGAGCCACTATCATTCACGGGGCTGGTGGTAGATCCACAAATCCGCGGCGGATCATTCGTTTTTTTTTTTTTTTCTCTTTCTTTTCTTGTCAGTAAAGATAGTTGTGAGTGGCGCTCTTTCCTCTCCTGTTCTTCTCTCTACTTTGTGCTCTAAATACCTCTATACGTATATAGGCTCGTCCATACAGTAGCGACTGTTTACGACCGAGTGTGATCACTTATGGTATAGAAGTAGAGTAACTGCATATAGTCACTTTTGCTTCGAAAAGTTTATTGAAACGAACACACTGACGCCATCTATCGGGTAGACGTGAAACCCTCGCTAATTTCCTATATTACCTTTTTTTGCGCACCAACACTTTTGGCAATGTTGTAAACGATCATTTTTCATAGACAATACGTACCTTTGATGCTCGCAAATCAATGCAAAACTTTCGCTTTAGAGAAATTTAGTTCCAGGGTGACCTTATAGGCGGCGCCGGAGTGCCAGCGCGTTTTCTCTGGTCCTGAGATATCAGAAGAGGTCGCCATGCACTCGGTCGTAAGCAGTCCCAAATGTTTAAACCGGCCTGAATAGCCGGTGTCCTGCAAGATACATTGAAGCAGACCCCGTGTCTTGTAGGTTTCTTTATTCGCTGCTCTAGTTGCTTGAAATGTTGCTTGGAGCAGAAGACACGTGTCGCTAGGGGCGGTCTTGAGGATGCGGGAGGGACTAGAAGTCACAGACTGGACGAGATCGGAAGGGATATATATATATAGCACGGATTTTGGCCAAGCATCGGCAAATGACTGGCGATGGTCTTTTGGCCAATGGCCAAAGAGTGGCCATTCATTGGCCAATGTTTGTCCGAAGGCTGATGGCTGCAGTGGCCAGAGAAAGGCCAGTCATCGACTAATGGCTGGCCACTGTCTGGCCACTGGCCAAAGGACCATTGCCAGCCATTGGCTAATGTTTGGCCAAATCTGTGCTGCTTGCACATGTCCTTCAGTTGTCCCGCCTCCAGCGCGAGCCTCCCCCTTTCAAGAACCCTTTGGCGTCTCGTGTGCGTCGAGCGTTCCCACGCAGCCGAAGCGCGGCGGATGGCAACGGACACGAGCTGGAGGCCGGCCTTCCGATAGAGACGGCCCGCGCTTCTTGTCCCGTCAGTAAAGAGTTCTAGTAGACCGTTCCCTGATAACTCCGGTGACGGCACCCGATAGCGATGGGATGCACGCGCAAAGGCATCGGCGGAGTATCGGGTATCGTCGTCGGAGGCATCGGAACGATCTAGTGAAACTCTCTCTAGTGCAACGGAATCTCGGCGTCACTCCTCTTGCTTCGCGTGGAGGCAACACCTCCGAGATAAACGAGGCCTTGGTGCCCGATTTGTCTACGTCACCTAGTGGAGGCCATCATGGGTCACGCGTTGGGCGCGATTGGTGCGTCAGCGCGATTGCTGGTTCTCGTGTTCGATCGGTGAGAACGCGGGTCCAAGTGGAACGCTGAAGCAGCTCTTGCGAACCGACCTGTTGGCCTCCGGAACGTGACGTAGAAAATCTAACGCTACGGCCTTGCTATCGGGAGGTGTTGGCGGAGGGCGGACACACGGATAACAGGACGCTGGCATAAGCGGCCAGGCGTTCATTCACACGAGAGTCAGGCCGGAAAAAAAGTGGCGAGAGGAGTTCTTCGGAATCACGAGGCTCGAGGGTGTTGGTTGGCACGCACGACGACACGTGGAAGGCGGCACATTAGCGAGTTTTGGAGGAGTCGTTTTTGCCATCGCGGCGTTGCTTGCGGGAGGTCGACAGTGCCGCCACTTCGAAGGGTGCATTCGGAAGCTCGCCCCCGCTGGTCGCAGCGTGTGATATAGCTATTCTAAGGGTCACTATTGACTTCTTCCGAAGTGATTCATTACGTTCACTTTCGACGTGGGTGCTCGAATGAATAGCAAACAGTAACATCTATAGGCATGACGCGAAGTTCGTGGGCATTCATGAACATAAATACGTACGATACACCTTAGCGAGGTAGTTAAGACGCGGTAATCTTGAAGTTGCGAGCTTGAGTGAGTTTTTAATGCTTCTTTGCTACGGCTTGAACGCTCTCTACGCTCCCCATTTAACGCACAGTTGGGTTATAGTCAGAGACCTCGAACGAGTAACTCGCTGATTATGACGAAATATATAGTGGTCACCATAGTCCAGATTACTTATAATAAAGGGCCAATTATTTTATTCGCAAATTTATAACGACAAGAAAGAACTCTATGGTACTCTTGCAATGATTTAAAACTTTCTAAACCACCAGATGCAATGTTCTTAAAAAAAGTAACATACAAATCCAAAAACAAAAGCGTACTTACGCACCCGAAGTCAAAATCGTAATCCAATAAAGTAAGAATACAACGCGCGTGTTAGTATTAAGTCTTACGCTTAATTGTCTCAAGTGCCCACAATAAAAGGACGAGTTGCGAGCGTTCCTTGGAGCTCACTACACTTTTTTTCTTTATTTTTAGTTTCACACCTACCTCTAAAAAAAATGGTTATTTGGTAGGGTTTTACTACCGGCGGATTCTCAGCGAGTAATTTAGGCTCCCAAAACTCCTCATTGCGTAGCTTGGGACGTCAGCCGCCACAACGAAAGGCGAACGGTGGCAAAAACAGTGAAATCGATCGAAGACAGAGAACGCGAACTACCAGATCTACCATCGACACTGTTTGGCTCGCATTCGGAGAAATCAAAGTTCAAGACCAAGCACTCGATTCTTCCGCTAAGCGACTTCTCGTGCGTAGAAAACGCAGATCACTCAGTAAGCTCGCCACAGTACAGCACACAGCCGCGTGAATGCTACGCATTCACTTAGACATTGCCATGTAGTGCAAGTATAAAAACACGTAGATTCGCTGCTTCCCACCCATGTTCAAAATCTTTAAAGACGAAGTTTTAGTCAATTATGGAGTCAATTAAAAAAAGAAAACGCTAGTTACGCTTTAGAGCTGGAAGCAGCTGATTTCGAAAGTTGTCATCTGTCGTCGAGTTTTACTTCGGAATTTGGAGAGGCTCCTAGTGTAAATTTGTTGTGCAGCAATGACGACGTTAGTGAAGCTATCCTTGCCGTTGTAGAACATAGTGCGCTGTTCGAGTGATAAACGTTTTGAGCCCCGCTGGTTTCTCGCCCCGCTTTCATGCCACGTACGGATCTTTCAACGAAGCTTCTCCATCCCTGATCTGTAAAGGGTCCCTGGCAACACGCATGGTTCCGCGGACGCCCTCTGGATATCCTAAGGTTCTACGAATGTCCCGTGGACGTGCTTAGGACATCCGTGCCGCCCGGGGAGCCTCCGTCGGGGCGAGGATAATTCGGCCATGGTTCGGTTCCTCGAAGGACCGCCAAAGAGCGCGCCTCTGGAACGAACCGCGGGCGCGCCGTCCCGGCCGCCTACTCCTCGTCCTCCTCTTCCTCCTCTTCGTCATCCACCGGGAGGTTCTGAACATCCTGCTTGCCTCCGCCGGCCTGCATCTTCTGAGCGAAGGCCTCAAGGTTGACCTTGGCCGCCGCAATGCCCCCGCCCAGGTCTTCTTCCTCGGCCTCCTGGCTCAGCGAGAACGGGATGCCCTTGGACCTGATCAGCTCCTCGGTGCGCTCCCACAGGCCGCGGGTCACCTCGTCGGTCCACTCCGAGTTCTTCACGTCGAAAGCGCGGCAGTCTTTGATCACCTGGGAAACGGCCGCCGCGTGTCAGTGCCATGGACCGTCGAGTTAAAACGTTAAAACAACCCGCGACAGAGCAAAACAATATCACCCGAGCTTTCTGGCATCGTATAACCAAAGCTCAAGAATTCGCTTTCCGGAAACGTAACTATCACCAATTGCGCCCTCTTTTCACTAGACAACAAAATGGTGGCGCCCACGAGACAGTCGAAGAATGCAGGGTCTACACACTGAGCATAACTCGCTTAGTGGCTGTCTAGGTAAACCAGTGAGGCGAGTTGTTTCTCGAACATTCTCGCCAGTAAAGAGCAGGACTCGCCTTTCCGGAGTCAGCCTCGAGCTTCCGAGCCATGATGGCGTACAGCAGGGACTGGATTCCCTCCTCGGTGGAACGGAACATGACCCTGGCCAGGACGCTCATGAAGCGGCCCTGGAAGCCCGGCAGGTGCTTGTACAGGCTGCTCGCCACCAGGCCCGGGTCCACGCAGAAGGCGGCCACGTCGAAGGGACGGTACCTGCGACACCGGACACAATCACAAAATTCATCTGGCACTCTCGTGCGAGCCGCGAATGTATGGTGCCTGAAACGCGTCTCAGTCTGGTGTGTTTACCGCGTTCTCTGAAACTGTTCCTCGATTTCTGCCTGATGACGTCATAGACGTGTTCACGCTGTTGCCTTCCAGAAGGATCGCAACCCATCGCGACATACCCGACACCGTAAAACGCCGGCTCCTGTATAGCGTTGTCACTTCTGGACCACGACCCGTGCATGGACGGAATAGGACGGTAAACGCACAAGTCGGAGGCTTGCTCTAGGCGCCGTAGTGAGAGACCGTGGCTTACTTTCTCGCCAGCTCCCTGTTGAAGAGGAACAGCCCCAGCTTGGAGCTGCGGTAGACGTGCTTGAGGTCGTACTCGTTGCGCACGCGTTTGTCCTCCATGTCCTCGAGGTCAGAGACGAGTCCCTGCTTGAAGCCCCCGCAGACCACGTTGACGACTCGCGCGATGCTGCCGGGCGTTGAGCGCAGCTTGTCGATCAGCAGCGTCGTCAGGAAGAAGTGGCCCACGAAGTTGACGCCCATCATCAGGTCGATGCCGTCCGCCGTAAAGTCGCGCCCCGTCAGGATCGCTGCGAAGCACGCCACACTTTCAGGGGACCACCGTGCCTTCTTATCTTCTCGATTTTGTAAAATACTGCAAAGTAATATCCTGTGTTGCTAATATACGACAATAAGCGTTAAACTTCAGCGTCAACTGCCAACTCTTACAGAAAACGCAAGAGAAGCCTCGTTTACATGAAAGCGACTTCAGCGCATCGACTCCACTTGTTCTTCCAATGAAGCCGACGCGGCAACATTTACATGAATGCGCACCAAGCCCCACACGAATGTGGTGCCACGCCGTGTCAAAGCTCGAAGTTATGCAGTTCCGGCACCAGCCGCACCACGTTTTCCGGTGCATCGCACGCGTCGCGGAGGCCTTTCGACGCGTTCAGTGAACGTAAAGATCGTGCCCGCTGTCTTCGGTGCTGTGGAAGAAGTTACGAGACGGAAGCAACATCAAAACTCAAGCGTTTAGGGCTCCAGGCCGGGCGGCCGGGCCGCCGGGTCACTCTGGAGTCTGGACCAAAGGCTACGTGTGTGCGCACGCTTTGAGGACACCCTCCGCGCTTCGCCGCGCCAGACCTCGCCGATCGCGAACGGATTAACCGGACCCCGAGTCCGAAAGGCTCTTGCGCAGCCAGGAACGGCACCGAGGTTGGAGCTGCTCGTTCTGCGTGACCATGCAGTGCTCTACAGTGCTCGGAGCTCTCGGTGTCGTTCCTGCTTGCGCCGAAGCCTTTGGGACCCCTTCGGACGCGCAAGTCGTACTTCGCAAGGCTTGGACGGGGGCCGCCCTCACCGAGCAGCTCCGCTATATTCCGCTTACTTATGATGGCAATAAAAGCTCGCGTTTGTTCTCGGGAAAAAAAATTGCGGGCGACCATACGGGACCGCTTTCCGCGCCGCCGACGAGGTTGGCCGCCGCCATGTTCTCAGCTGTTCACTTGCTCCCGCAGCGAGCGCCTTCCCATAATCCTCCCCGTTCCAAAATGCGATGCGACCTCCGTTTACATGGGCTGAATGAATGCGCACTCGCCATCTCGATCCACCTCTGTCTAGCGACTTGAATGCGATGCGCTTTCTTTGCGCATTATGCCGGTTACATGACCGCATTGAATGCGACAACTGGATTCGATGCGACTAAGTCGCATTCATGTAAACGCGGCTAGAGATTCTCACAATTCCCGATCAGGTGAAGTTGTCAGGTGTGCTATCGCCGTGAAGTGCCCTCAGTTTTTATCTCAGCAACGCGCGCGGGTTCTGTACATTTTCTTTCTTTTTTTTTTCTTTTTGAGGGAAAGTTTTTTTTTTTTTTTTTTACATTCATGTTTTTTTTAGAAGCTTAAAATTTCTTTTTTTTTATGTATTTTTGAATTTTAGTGTCCCTAAAAGCGATCCCGAACCACTCTTCTATTCTGGGTCGATATCCCGAATTACAAACACGTTCTACGCACTATTTATGATAAATGCTCGCTGATAACATTCTCTAAATTACTTCAATTTCACGATAAAAGAAGGGTGCATAAAAAAAAATATACGCAGATCGGGAGTGTTCCGTAGCTATCGATAGGTGGCACTAGTGTCTTATCTAGTCGTAAGCAGTCATAAGTGATTGCAGCGCAGCCGGTCACAGTTAAACACAAATGTGGGATCCAGTCTTTAATAGTCGATGCAGAGGAAACCCGATCTTCCCGCTCCATGTAAGCAAACATATTTCCCTTTTTCCTTATTCATCCGAAGATTCTTGTTCGCGACCATCATCTGCCAGAAACAGCCACCGGCTATGAGGTCTCAAACACCACCTTCGGAACCTGCAAGAATCTGTGACAAGATAAACGGTCAAATGTCCTAAGCCAATGAGACGTACTCTTCGATTCCACCGAGAAGAGCACGTACACAAGGAGCATTAAAGCGAGGTGATCACCAAATTACCTTTTTTTCATACGCTAAATCGAGCTGAAGACGTCACTTCCGTGTTACTTTTTTAAGGCGAACGTTTCCTAGAAAGCCAAACCTCTAGCGTATTCTAGGTTAACGAGAAGCTAAAAGGCAGAGCTGCTAAAATTGCCTGTTTGCTGGACCAGTCCGCCGGCCACGACAAATCTCCGAGCGCAATGCCAGGCGCACCAGTTTGTTGCAAGCAATAATTTGTATAATTAAGAGCTGCCGCATACATTAATTCTAGCACGTTTATATTTGTACGATTATTTTATTTTCGTGACTTTAAACCGATGGAAAAGTGGTTTTGGCGCGCGAGTAATACGAAGTATTGGCTACAACGCGAACCACCTTTTTCCGCAACAAAAACAATTTATTTCTTTTTGTACGCAAGTTAATCAAATAATGTTTTTACCGAGTGGCACTTAACTGGGGTGCCAGCGAGAAGTGAATCGACACCTTATGGATAATAAGGTTGTAGTACTGCATTTTCCACGTCACCTTGCGGAGGCCAGCGCGGGCCGCTGACTGGAGACGAGCACTGCGTGAGTCGTTTGGCTGGAGCTCCTATCCAATCGGTGAAAAGTCCGAGTCCGAGCCAAATGCTGACGTATAGTACTCGCGTCACATCTGCGAACCCACGCTGGCCTTCGCCTAGGTGACCTAGAATAACATAGTACTTCGGCCTTATTAGCGAGTTACTATCTGGGAGGTTGTGAGGACGTTCAAAACGACGTCGCTTTGAAAAGAAAAAGAAGAATTGCCCGTGTAGTGGCACGCTTGTGTATACCTGCGTTGTTGACGATGCAGTCTAGCCTCTCCTCTGTGGCGATGAGCTCCTTGGCGAACTCCCGGATGGACTCGAGGTTGGTCAGGTCCATGTACATGACGCGCACGTTGAAGCTGCCGGTCTTCTCGCGCAGGAAGAAGGCCGTCGAGTCCCTCCGAAGCCGCGTCCGGCACGCGATGACCACGCGGGCGCCCCGCCGGGCCAGCTCCAGGCACAGCGAGCGGCCCAGGCCGTTAGAGCCCCCTGCGTCGGTCGGACGAAGGACACGTCGTCCGGTTGGATGATCTCATCCAGTGGCACCGCGGCCACAATGCTAATGCCGCCGCACGAGAGACGGCCTGCGCACACTGACCAAGGTCTCCCTCGTATAGGAAGTATTCACTGGCGGCCATAGCTGTGTGCGCGACTGCTGAGCGCGTGCTGATGGCGAGCTTCCACAGTTCTTTTGTAACGTGCATTCCGCACCCTCAAGATTGCCGGTCTTAGCAGCCTATTAATGTGGGCTCGTTCTGAGCATGCGCTCTAAACAGCACCCACAAATATGGCGCCCAGTGAATACTCCTTATACGACGGTCACATTGGCCATACAAAACACTGTCTGCGCGGACATCTTCAAAGCGTGGATATGTAGGAAGCAAACATGCTTATGCTTGAGGTATGTCTTCCGCAGACAATTCTGTGATTAGTGTGTCCGCGGCTTAATGAAATACAAGCTGACAAAGTGAACCAACCTGTCGGTGCGCGTCAATAGCACGCAAGAGAATCCACATTGGTACTGCAATCACCACCTTCTTAGAATTTAGCAACACGCCACGACAGGTGCGGTCAGTGACGCGCATTCCACTTTTGAAAGAAACCACCATCTTTACGTGGCATCGCCAACAATAAAGGCAAATGGGATCATGTAGAGGCGTGTTTCATATCAAGGTGTAAAGTGGGCGCGTCTGTTGATGGTGCCCCTTTAGATTTGCCTATATATGACGGGGGAACTAGCGTTCCGAGTGCGTTTCACGCGTACGCACCGTGAGTCGTACACATGGTGGATTCTTCCCTTGTTCTACGCGTGTGCCCTTTTCCAGTAATTCGGTTGCAAGCGAGCGCTCTGTTTGTACAATTCGCCTACTTCTCCTTCGTGTCTCAGCGCTGCCGTTACGTCTGTCATAACTTCCTATATACTGACCAGGCCTGGCAGATCGCCACGAGAAGCGTCCACCGAAATGGAAAAGGTGGAGCGGCAGACAACGGATGAGAGGAGAGCCACGTGACTGGCGCCCCGCTGCGGCGAGACGCCGAAACACACTTGCCCCGAGCGAACAAGTGAGTTTCGGGTCCTCGCCGCTGCAAAAGCTGTGCGCTGACGTCACAGTTCCTCGAGAAATGGCTCTTTGATGCTGTGGGCTACCAGATCCCCGCGCTCCAAATCTGCGACCGGGCACTCTATGGCTCCGCGTATTCGAACTGCCAGGCTTTGTGAGTATGGAGGAGTCTATACGTCTATCGACCAACACAAGCTGTTTACAAAAACAAGCCTGCGTTCGCCCGCAGGTGGGTGAGGGAAATACGCTTGCGCAGAAACCAGATTCGCGTGAGGCGAAGCATCTGCGCATGCGCAGTGCCGACAGCAGCGCGTCAGAGAGTTGAGTTGGTCTATGGTCACTGACAGCTTAAGAAACGTGGGGCGTGGCCTATTATGTTAATGCTTCTGGATTTTTTTTTATTCCTTCTTCGGTGTTCTTACCGGATAATGTTGCAACCTCATTGACCAAGCAGTGATAATATGCTAGGAACTCGATATGCCCTTTAAGTTGTCAAGGACGTAAGAACGAAGCACGCTTCAAAGTGGCAACGTATGCTCCCGGTACTGACGGGTGTTACCTGAAGACGACGTCTCATTCGCATTTCGACACATTTTTCTTTTGGACCTTCTCGCTCAAACTTTTTCGAAACATCCCAACCAAATTTTCAGCGTTTGGGCCCGTTCTCATCTGAGTCCGTTCTCATTATATACTTTAACACGCTTGTAAGCCGTAACGTCTAGTGTATACCCCGTGTGAAATATACAACGTCGAAGTAGATTATACTGGACGTGTAAAATAAGCGTCTTTTTTTCTGCTTTCTAAAAACAAAAAGAGACCGTTTTTTTACATTCTTGCAAGGAGACGCTTATTTTATTTTGAACACAAGTGAAAGAACTCGGCTGCAGCTTGTAAAGTGCGCACAAAAAGAAATCACAATGAGAAAACAAGTGCGGACTCATATCGCAATGAGCTGGCCTATTATTTTTAGTGCACTAAGTGGAACCCACACTGAGCAAAGCTTGCGGTCCAGAAAAAGCCCCGGCGTGATTCATGAACTGGGAAAGATAGATGACGCCACCGTCATTTTTCGGAAGAAGCTGCCCTCAGGCTCAGCAAGCTTTCCCGTCTTTACGAATCATCCATCTTCAACCTGAAGCAACATGACCTTCGTGATTGTGTCTTCTCGCTTCATGAAATGAAGACCTATAGGGAACAAATGTCTTCTAATATTCTTTCATAGACATGTGACAACTTACAAAGGTTATGTCTTATGCCATATAATAAATCTTCTTAAATTTTTATTGGACATATTCATACAATTTTTCCTTCCATGGAAATGTGCTCTCCGTGACATGACGAGGTTGGCAGGTGATATGATAACCGGAAGTTATTAGGATTTATCGCTTATCACGTGGTGACCAGCGCAAAATAGTCATACGTGATTTTTATTTTATGAAAGGAAGTCCGAATATTTGTGAAATCAGTGATGAGTATCGATGATAAACTGCACACCGAATTTCGCAAGTATCAATGACATGCTCGATGGTTTGTACAAAGCACATCGCCGAAAAACCGTGTTTGCCTCAGTACTGTAGATTTTGTATTTCCTAGAACGAATTCGTTATTTCACGCAGATAGCCGTCAGAATTAGACTCGGCGTCAACAGCACCAGATTACCTCAAGCTGCGAGGAGAGGAGGAAAAACAGTTTTCACAGCTGAAAACCTCAGCTGTGAGAGGAGGAAATACAGTTTTAAATTAGCGCTTGACACAGACGAACGGAAAGCTGGAGCGGAACAGCCGAGAGCTCTCTCGGCTCTCTTTACATGATGTTACGTCAGAGCTTCCACTGCTGCCATTGAAAATACCGTTTGTTTTGCGGACGCGATCTGTGCAGTTCGGCACTGTCGCCAATCAAAACAGCATTTGTTTTGCGGATGCAGTCTGGGCAGTTTGGCGGTGTTTAGAATTCAATTACTTGAGGAGGGTAAAAAATCTTGATATTGTGCGGATGATGTTCCTGAAGGCAAACCAGGCACCTAGGTCACATCAAGACATCAATAATAATTTGTATTATTAGTCAGCATAGAAAGTCTCTAATAAACTGTCCACTGAGATCAGAGAATTGAGCCATATTTACAGACAACATAAAAAAAGAACGCGTGGCTTATGTTCTTTGTACTGAAGAAGTGGTTTGGAACTCTCCACATCTTCACTTTCCTAAATTATAATAACATTTGAGTGTGTCCTCTCGATGAACCTCTCCATGACAAAAACAGCTGTGGTTTTGGTCATCATTGGGGGGCGTCTCCATCCACACTTCCGGCTTCGCCTCTGGTGGCGTCATGTCGCCTCCAGAAGCTTCCTACCTCCATGATTATTCTAGGTGGTGTTGCCCAGACACAGAGGACTCACGAATAATTTCGATCACATGAGGATCTTTTGTAGAGCAACCGAAATCTTCGTTACACACGACGCCTTCTGCGCAATAAGCCTTTGTCAGGTTGCGGACTCCTCGGCAAGGATTCGAACACTCCACCTGGGGATTCGCAGACCTGTGCTTTTGCCTCGGAGCCACCGAGACGGATCTCGTGTTCCTTAAGGCTACACATGGCTCGCACTGACGTGGCATCATCAATGGCCATTGTGGTGTAGCCTTGCTGCTGAATGCGTATATTTTCTGCGGCATAGATTTGGCTAACATTAAAAACGAGCGTGTTGGTAAATATTGGCACCGCAGAATTTCTATTCCCCGCTAAGAAAAAGTGCGAGTCATGTATATAAATAGTTAAAGAATTCTCAAGCTGCATGCTCTTCTAACTCAAAAATATCAAATCATTGCGAAAAAAGAAAAGAATTGAAACACCACGATTTTGGGAATGAGCGCCCTTTTTTTTTCTTTTTTTTTTCAATACGCGCTCTGAAGACCCATTCCATAGACAAAAGTCCGCGTAGTATTACAACAAAACAAAAAAAAAACACCTGCGATAAACAGATCATGAAAACACGACACAGGGACTACCAACAACTTTCTAAATCTAAACATTTATGATTAAAAAAAGAAAAGAAACTTCAGGATTTGGGATGCGAACACGCGGCACGACTGTCTCATTCGGCTCTAGGAAAGAACTCGATTGAGGAGGTCAAGGAGGTTCGCATTTGTGTCATTCATGATATGGACGATAAATAAAGTTCATCATTAGTACGCCATAAAAAACTACGAACACCTTCAACAAAGATATGCCCTTCGTGAAATTTTTTTTTTTTTTAAAGTACAGGCGAGTTGGTGTATTTTGAGCGTGGTGGTAAACCCTGAGACTGAGGTGGAAGAAATAGATACAAACAGTAAGAGTGATAGACAAAGGGAGAGAGAGAGGAAGGGGACAGACATCTCAACAGTCTCTCTTACTGTTTTTACTATTTCTCATCTCAGTCTCAGCGTTTACCATCATGGTCAAGTATGCCATTTGATGTTTCTTCATCCTCTTAACCGTTTTAAACGAGCCTAGCTCGTCAACGTGAAGCCGTCCCCAAACTGTTTTGTACGACTATAGCCCGTCTGCCTTCCCCGGTTCACGCACACAAACGTTCTGGACAAACCAGGCTTGCTCATGGCTTTGTTTTCGGTTGTGCCAACAAATAGCAGCACTGTTGTTTTTTCTTTTTAATTTTACTTTTTTTTTTGTTAAAGGTTTTGTTTTGTAGGCGACAAATGTAGTTTCGAAGACCACAATTAAGCGGTTGAAGGTCAGAAATTTCCAAAAACTGAAACCGGTTAAAGACCGACGACCAGTTCGCGCTTTCCACTTTCCCCCCGCTTCCTCCTCTCCCCCTTCTAGCCAGTCCACCGTTGCCTGTTTCCTCCTCCCCCATGGCGAGGAGGATCTTCTGCCTTGCAAAATGTCGAGTCTGGTCGTCGGCTTTTAAGGTGAGTTGCTGAAAAGTATAAATACGAAAAACAAATAAACAAAAATACAAAACGCTAACAAACCAAATTCGAGAAGGTCGTTTTGTGAAGGTCGAAATGAAGGTTGGCTCGAGTGATAATCTTCCGAGACCAATGTCGTTCTTCAAAAACACTGCGTGCTAAAGCTATTGGCGATTTCCATCGCGTGTTCTCGAATCCTACTTTCACCACTTCGTCTTTAGACCGCCGCTAGCTTCGCTGAATGTCCGATCCGCTCGAGAAGGCAGGCGAGCAAACCTGCGGCCGCAGCTTTCCCTTTCTAGCCGCTAGGGGTCATCGATTGGGCAGGAGTCGCCGATATCCCATGCCTCGTAAAAGCTGCACCATCGTACAAAAGTCGTGTCTTGGGACACGACTCAGGCACGTTTGCTCCACGCACCTGTCTGTTTCCAACATGTCCGCAGACAGCTTCTATAAGTGCGACCAACGTGACAGAGCCGTCGTACGCGGAAGAAGCACGCCTCAGACTGACGACTGTCTTCTGTAGGATGTGTACGGCAGATGAAAACTGGTTCGTTAAAGCGTCCACCAGCGGCGGCGCCTATACGCGTGCCCGCTCGCGTGAGCGCTCGCTGCAGGGGGGGTGTCGGGTACAGAAATAGCGCTCGTGCAACGAACAGCTAAAAAAAAAAACATCGTGAGTATTTTTTTTTTTAAGGTTGTTAATGAAGACACCCTTGAGAAATGGAAAAAAGAAGAACCCACCGGAAACGAACGAGTCTTCAAGTCTAACGAGACTTGTTGTTGGGCTCCAGTCCCTGCAGCTTAAAGGGGCACTCAAGTACATTCTGAGACAGTCTATTTATGGTGATAACTCAATCGACGGGCTCTAAACATCTCAAAGGGCCTCTGAAAAAAAAAAAAATTTTTTTTTAACAGTTTGGTTGGAACATGCGTGTCACAAAAAAAAAAAGAAAAAAAAACATTACGCGAAAAAAAAAAAATTAGAGCAATATTGACGGCGCGAGACGTGATTTGGTCGGTAGTCACCTCCTTTCCACTTGTTTTCTCTCTCGTCATTTCGGGTGCGTGGAGGAGAGGCGGATCGGCTTCCCCTTCACGTTGAGGTGGAAAGAGCGAATGAGCATTCCGTGACGCCATAGACTTTGCTCCCAGAATTTCAAATAAATGTCGCGGCGTCAATATTGCTCTAAAAAAAATCGCGTAAAATTTATTGTTTGACACTCGTGTCCCTACCAGACTGTTTAAAAAAAAAGAAAAAAACCTGAAGTTACATTTATGGGCGGCCAATGTTTTTTTATTGAAAATCTAATCAAAGATCGTGAAACACCTTTCTTTCTGCGCCTAGAAGCAGACACCGGGGGGCGCCGTCGGACGGTGTTTTCGAACAATAATCGCTGTATTACGTCTCCTACACCCAAAGATTTGACTTTTTTTTTTGTGAAAATATCATGCACAACGGTTTTAGAAAGAGCAAAAATAGCAACTTTCGGAATCTCCGCGCAACAGACCTTTTTCACAAGACCGCGCCATCGCCTGCCCGCCATTGCTAGGTGAAGTGCTTCGAGCGTGTATTGGACACGAGTGTGACGTCAGCGTTTGGCGAGGACTCGGATCCAATCACGCGCTTCCTGCCCGAGAAATGGCCGCCATCAATGTTGCTTGATAGACATTTTGAAAACGGTCTAACTATACACGAACTCATCTCTGTGACGTCACGGCGCGGTGGTGGCGCGTCGGTCGCACTTCCGGTCTCGGGCTGTGGGCAGAAGTCCCCATGCCAGACGTGTATTCCTGCGTTGTTTTGAAAGGAACCAGACAAAAACCTGCCTTCTCGTCCAAACGCCGCGACTGGGGCCGTACCAAAAGTGTCGAGAAAGGTTTGAAGGTCAGTTTTCACGTGCTCGGATCGTCCGAGAATTTGGATATTTGCCGTGAAAAGCGAAAAGCAGATGCCGTCGGACAACGATTGCTTGGGCGAGAAGCACTTTGGGTTGAATTCACGGACACTTGTGGTGATCAGATTTATTTGTTTTGTTCCAACATGAACGCCAGAAAACCGTCAAGTTGTGCGGACCACCTGCGGACTACGTTCAGTGCGTCTTCAAGTTCAAACGGCCGCCTGATTGTCCGAACTGTCGTCTGCTCTTTCAAACGTTTCTGCTTGTCGTCTGCTCTCTTTGACGACGCCGGTCCGTAGACCAAATGTTGGCCCTGTACTTGCGATAAGAAGTAAGTGCAGGCCTCAAAAGACTTAAATTTGAAGGTTGGTAAGCAGACTCGATGTAAACAGTAGATACAAGAAGATGTTGATCATTGTTCCCAGTGACCATCACCGACTTGTTATGCCTAATTCAGTTGGTCCGATTCAGCTTGCGATTGTCAGTATCGACGTCGACCATCTCAGCTACGGTTCACGCTTTTGCAGCCCGAGCGGCGTCGCGACTGAAAATTCTGAGCGAAATCTCATCATGCGAATCAGGCTTTAGCGTACATTCTGCGGCGTCCACGCGGAATGAATCGCCACATGTCACATTTTTCACGCAAAGCTTTGCGGTGTAACGAGCCTCGGTAATTTCGCTGACGCCGCTCAAGATAGTCAGACATCGCCAGGAAGACGTAGAACCAACAATTTGAACGCGAAAAAGGGCAGGGGAACTCACACTGACGCCGACAACATTGCATTTCAATGGTGTGTTTATGGGCGACGGCGAGCTTGTTGCCCACACCCCATCGCGCATGCGCGGCGCCGGTGGCGTCCGCTAGGGGCGCACCGGGCGCTCCGGTTTGTTTGTAAACATGAGTTGGTGTATATTTCCGTTGGTCAAATTTTACGAAAATGGTGGAGACCCCTTTTAAAAAAGTCTGGCAACAGTGAAAAAAAGTCTGTCGGATACAGTGGGAAGGGGACGCCATCTTGGAGGATGTTCCCGGTTTCTTTACATTGCCCCAGTACGCGTTTCTTGGTGTGGTGAGGACGTCGTGAATACAATACAACTGCCATTTCTACATCACGTGCTGGGAAAATCTTTTCTTTTTTTTTTTGCCGCCCTGGGTAAAAACGAGAGAATGAGTGGTACCATGAATATACATAAAGCGAGAGTGGATAATACCCCATGCACACGATCATAAAGGTCTCTTTAACCAAAGGACCTTCATGGTCGGCGGCGATTCAGTTCTCGATTCTCCGCACGTGGCATGGCCTCTCGAACCAAGGGTACAGGCTGATTCGCCGATAGGCCCGTAGCTCTCAAGTTTTGAGCAGCGCTCCAGGCGAGCAAAATAAAATATTTGTCTCGCGTTTCGAACATGCGTCAATACGCTTCCCCACTACAGTTCGTTATACTCCGTTCCATTCTAAGTGCCAGCGTAGCAGAGGCTACTGGAGCGAGCTACGAGCTTTCAGTGTCCCTGCCAAGCACGCGCGCTCGTGCAGTGCGAGCATCGTTCAGGAGTACGTGCGTTTGCGAGTAGCTTCGGCTTCGCTATCACGTAAAGTGAAATATACGTGCTCGCGGAAGCTATGAAAGAATGCAAAGATGAAAGGAATGTTAATGGGACGCTGCGGCTGCGAGCTGCATAATTTTTTTTTTTGTTTTTTTAGACGTTTTGTTACCACGCATCTACAGATGCTGACAGGGGCCTGTATTCGAACGTGGCACGTGCAAACTCGAACGTTACAGAGCCACCTGGATGGTGCTGCCAGCATAACATGGTCGCGTCCTGGGTAAGCATTCCGGACGCGCTCGCGCCCCCTGCCCCAGAGCAACGGGTCTATTGCAAAGGGACGTTGTTAAAGGTACCCTTTTTCTGGCCTTTTTCTGGGGGCATTACTTCCTTGAACATTGTTCTTGCGTTTCCGTGATGCGTTCACAACCACCTTGTTGTGAAAAATAAGCAAGTTTTTGTGGCTACACGAGTTGAAACCATCTAGCGTACTCCATGATCAAGTATCGAATTTCCGCCATATTGGGGGAGGGGGGGGGGGTGGTCCCGGTACCGATAGTTTAGCCCGGTAAAGTTTGGGTAGTAGATTTAAAATGTGATACAGCGGATTCTCGTTAGTTTGAACCTGAGGGGGACCAGAACTTTGTTTGAATAATGCAAAGTTTGAATTACCGGAAGCCTAGAAACACATAGGTATATTGCCGCGTGAAAATAGCTGAGTCAGCAGTGCGCTCGACTCCCGCGCCGCTGGCTGGGGTTTGATCCCCGCCAGGGCTTGTCCTCTTTATCTTTCTTTTGTTTGCATGACTGGAAAGTTCCAAATAACTCGAGAATCTTCTTGTTCGTTCGAGCCATCAAACTTCTAGGTACCCACGCGCTTACAAAAGGAATTTCCAATGGCTGCTTGAGCCAGTCGTCCCCCCTTCGCCTTCAGATTATGTAGGGTCTTTGTTTATGTTTCTTGGCACAAGTTCGCCGCATTTAACGTTCATTTGAAGTTTTATTAATCAAGTTTGTTTCTACAGCGGGGCTGTTAAGGGATAATTTCCCCACTATCGTGTCCGTCAGCAAACAAATGATGACAGTAAACTCTGGACAGCTACCGCCATATAAGAGCGACGACGGCAACCAGACAACCGACTTACCGGTTGTCTGGTTGCCACCGTCGCTCATAGATGGCGGCAACCTCTGCAGCCTTTCCACTCTGGCTTGCCGACTTGCGGCCGGCCATTACTTCATTTTCACTGGTCTTCCTTCTTCAACAGAGTGGAAAAGCTGAAAGTTTTATTCATGACAATTTGGTGGAGGTGCGTGGTAAAGCAATCTATGCCCACGGTGCGTACCAACTGTGACATCAACGACGACCCGGACTATGGCCTCGAAAACGACCCGCATTATGAACTCGAAACAGCCCATGGCTACGACCTCGACGGTAACATGATGACGACTTAGACGACGACGACGCCGAGAATGAAACGGACGACTCCAAAGACAAACCACGGCTACGACGTCAACAATCAACCCGACTACGGCCTCGACGACAAACAGTACCTTAACGGCAAGACTGACGACGACACTGACGATGACACAGGCGACGACTCGAACGACGACATGGACAACGAGCCCGACTACGACTTCGACAGCAACGCTGACGACGACTTGGACGTTGACCCAAGGACAACCCGGACGATGACTTCAACGACAACCCCGACTACAACCTTGACGACGACCTTGATGACGACACCGAGGACGATACCGACGACTAGTGTGATGTCGACCACGACGACAAACAGGACGACGAAGCTCGGTTCGTCACTCAATGAGCGGCATAAGTCCGCCATCTCGGCCGCATTTTGATTCAAGCCGCTGACGACAGCAAGTCAGCGGCTGACGCAAGCCGCTGACTTGCTGACGATGGCCAGTACAATCTTTGTCGCCACGACGTCCAGTTCCAGCCCGGCTGCCAAGAGAGGATCTGAGCACCAATTCATCGTCGTAGCGAGGAACTGTGAAAGTGGTGCTTCGGCCTCAACGTAATTCGCTACCGGAGGCACCTAAACTGCAAGCCGTTGCCCGACGGAAAATGAGCATTGCCACGCCGCCCCCTGCGACCGGAAGGTGATTCACGTCGTCCAACTCGAACTGAACCGTGCTCGATAGGCCTGTGAAAATCTGTGTTCTAGGTGACTCTGTAGTTTGTGCTTCTCTTGTTGGCAATTTCATTTTGTGTTGCATTGGGACGATGCGTTTTTTCAAGAGGGGAGTAATGCCGCGTGCAAATAGCGGAGTCACCAGCGTGCTCAACTCCCACGCCACTGGCGGGTGTTTGATCCCTGCCAGCGCTTGTCCTCTATCTTTTTTTTGTTTTGTTTTGTTTGCATGACTGGAAAGTTCCAAATAACTCGGAGAATCTTCGTGTTCGTTCGAGCTCGGAAACTATACAACGCGCTTTCAAAAAGGGTTTCGCATGGCTGCTTGAGCAAGCCGTCCTCCATTCGCCTTCAGAGTATGTAGGGTGTTTGTTACTTTATGTTTCTTGGCACAAGTTCGCCGCATTAAACGTTAATCTTAAGTTTTATTAATTAAGTTTATGTTTTTATTCGTGACAATATTCGATATATATTCAATAAATATTCTATATATATTCGATAAAGACCCTTCACTGGCCTAGGTGACCCAGCTCACTACTTGAGTGACGAGTCTCACGACCTCGTTGCTGTCAATTCCTTTTCCAGAATTTCGCGGCCGTCTTTCTTTTCCGAAAACCAAAACTAAACAGCAACCCATTGGGTGCACAAATACATTGTCCCAATATCATGAAAACCGAGTTAAATGCAGATGCACCTCGCCCACAGATGGAATAAGCGAAATTGTTATATGTTTCTACAGCCGGAATTTAGTCTACCTCAGTGCGCGTCTGGTGCCTCAGAGATTAGCAATTTAGTTAGTGCGGTACAAACGCTAGCTTGGGGTCTTTAACGTGCACCACGGAATAGTAATACACAACCGCGTGTGAAAGATGTGAAGAAAAAAAAGAGCCAATATGTTGGCTCCGATTGCATGATGATGATAGCTGGCAAGAATTTTGCGCTTGGCCTATTCCCGATCAGTGTACAGATCGGCGAACCGGTGACTACAGGCTCACCGATTGCTGTGCGCTGCGTTTTTAGGTTCGCCGGCTACCAAACATGTTAGCAGGTTGCAGACAGCACACGACGTTGGTAGGTTCCATGTCTAGAAGCAGTTTTGCGAAAGGTCCCTTTCCGTTTGCTTGGACGAAGCACATCATCTATGTAGACTCGTTATGTAAGTCAAATTTAATCTTGTCGCAATTCTCACATGGCCGTTTCTAAGTTCTGCAACGGATTCTAATATTAGCACACACACAAAAAAAAAACATACATACCTCAAAATCTGTTCCGCGTCTATACGAATGCGGCGTTCCACAAGGATAATGCCGTATTGAAAATCCATAGCCGCACTCTCTTCATTAATAGCAATAGTAACTCTATCTGTATAGTGTATCACGCTCACTTGCAAATCTCCGCGTCAAACGGGCCTCGCCAAATCGAATGGGCAGTCGCCACACCGAGCGTGGCTGACATTTAGTCCGGACATCCCAACAAAAACAAGAAATACAGTTTCTTCACAAATTCGGGCAACCAAACCCAGCTTTACACAGCAACCGAGCTTTACACAGAAAAACGCAAAAAAAGGATTGGGATTAGTATTGCTACATTGAAACGTTCACATAATGCCATGAGCCACGCGGTACCGTTCAAGAGCAACCGGGGCTAGCTACCTTTCCGCGCGACAGAGGGTGCGTTTTTATCTGAAGGATCTATAGACTTTCAAGACGTCATTCGGTCAGTGTTCTGAGTGAAGTAATGACGGCTTTACGACCTATAAATTGATCGCCTTATAAGTTGATTGCGTCAAATAGTTCATCAGCGAGAGTAAAACAACAAGTCTGTGATCACTCGACTCTATACAACATTCGCCACCATTTACAAAAATAACCGATGTACCCCCATTACCCCTCGGGGCAATGCATATAAGTTTAAAGAAACACTGCATGGGGGATATGAATTACATCATGAAAGGTTGTGTTAAAAATTACTTGTACTTTACGTTGCAAGTACATTGTACTTATAAAACGTCACTTTAAGTGCGTTGCGCCCGGTGTACTTATGTACCTCTCATTTACTCTGTACATTACTTCAAGTGATTTGTAGATGTACAGTCAGCACGGAATGAAACCCGAACGCCGGAACGCGTGGCCATCGATACAGGCTGCTCCACCTGGAGGGCCCCTGAGAACTAATGAAAATGTACCTGGGTGCGAGGGTGCGGGTCCTACTAAGATGTCCTCAACCCTCGCGCGGGGCGTCTGGGACCAGTGTTGCCGTTGGTGGCTACTTTGCGCCAAATTGGCTACTTTTGAACACGGTCTGGCGACAAAAATTTTAAGTTGGCTTCTTGACCTTTTTGGCTACTTTTAATTTATATTCTGGCGAATTTTTAGTACAAAGAATATTTATACTCGGACAGAAAGATGACATAATTTAGGACATTACAAATACCTTTAACGTTCTGGTCATTACGATACTGAAAGAGCGGTCAATTACAAGTCCACAACCATAATATAAGCCGAAGAAGCAGCTGCGTTAGAATCAGCCTTTCTTCGCAAACTTAGTTGTTTGCTTTTGTTTTCTAACAGGCCCGAAAATGGTACGCGGTATCATTTCTAGGAATTACTACAGGCTTTAAAAATGATAAGAAAAAGACTTGACACTTCCCGGCAGAAGGTGCGCTGAAACTCCTGTCGCTTCGAGTGTCGAATGCGGATTCTGAGCGCGTGTTTTCTCAAGTTTCACTAACAGAAACTCAACTGAGAAAAAAGATAAGCTGTTTTAGACAAAACCCCGAAACTTGGGGGGGGGGGGGGGGGGGGGGGGGGGGGGAACAACACAACACAAAGTCTTTTTGAGAGTTTGTGTTGTGTTGTCCCCCCCCCCCCCCCCCCCCCAAGTCTCGGGGTTTTGTCTAAAATGTTAAACCTTCATTAGCTTGTTTGCGCCCTAACGTTTTGTTCGAAGCTAAGCTGGGCGTCATTGTATTGATTCTGAGACTAAAGTTCGGGCTGCGGCTGCAAGAGAAAACGACCTCCACATTTGACGTGCCCATCAAGCTTCTTAAAAATCTTACCCTCAATTACTCTGGAAGTGGGAGAATTTATTTAGGTTGATTAAGGCTGTACATAGCCTCATTTTATCACTTCGTATGACGATTCTTTTTTTAGAAAAGAAAGCGGTGGCGACATTCTTGGCGCCAAGACAAATAAAGTGGCTCCTTTTGGCTCCTTTTGACCTGTGTTTTGGCTACTTTCACCATCCGCCCAACGGCAACACTGCCTGGGACTTCTGCGTTGCGCCGGTGGCGCGCTGTAAGCGTCGTCACTCGGGGTGCTTTTCTGTCGCCGCACTGTCGCCCGGTCGACACCGGGCGGCCGCTTAACCTGGCTATAGCTCTTTGCGATAGGCCCTGCTCAGACAGGGTGGTGAATTTATTCCGCTCCGGAATCGATACACCTGGCATATCGGTGGTTACCAAAGAGAGCGTCAGCAAGCAATTCCTCGCTTTTTAAGATTCGACTGATAACCTCGCACAAAAACATGGGCATTGCTCATAAAACTCGAAGCATCCGCGTCGATCTGTTGCAGCGCGTTTTTTTTTTTTTTTTTTTTCATAAAGAGTATGGTCGTGCAAATAAACAAATTTCATTTCGCGTTTATGACGTTTCACTATTTATTCTCAGAAACCGCGCGTGGCACTTTGTTCACCGGAGCCCCAGCGTGGTTCCGGTGACACGTCATCAAGCACTACGGGTCTTCTGTGCACGAAATGTTTCAACTTTCATTTCGCCCTTGCGATACACAAAGCGATAGTGAATGACAGCGCTGAAGAGATATCGCTGGGAATCCGATACACAAAGCGAGTGACAATGCTTTTTGTATCAGATGTGACGGCGCTTACAGCGCGCCACCGGCGAAACGCGCAACTCCCAGACGCGCCACGCGAGGGTCGAGCTCATCTTAGTAGGACCCGCACCCTCGCACCCCGGCGCATTTTCATTAGTTCTCAGAGGCCCTCCAGGTGGAGCAGCCTGTATCAACAACGGCCACGCGTTCCGGCGTTCGGGTTTCATTTCATGCTGACTGTACTTTGCCCAACACTGCTTAAAGTACTTCCGAACACTGACTATATCTGTAGGGTGTCCCAAGTGGATCTCACGCTGTAAAACTTGCCGAAGACACTTAAGACTGCTTATGCACGTGTAGGAATGCTTTTGCATTCCTACAAGCAGCGCGCCACGTCTTCCTTTCGCACACGGAGCTCCGGCGGTGACATCACTCTACCCCACTGCGCAGGCACGGCGCGAACCCCGCCGGCCTCACGACAGCTTCTGTGACAAAGCATCTGCGCTGCTGTGGTTTTCTGTGTGTTCTATTTCTGAGGCGCGTCTCCTTTGACCTTGAGCGCCCCGCCGGGTACCGTGACGAAGCATCTGCGTGGCTGTGCTTTTCTTTGTGTTTTGTTTCTGAGGCGCGTGCTTGATGACGTAGTTTTATGACCATCTTTCGTGGACAACGCCGACGGTTTTTCGCGTAATTGGTCAAGTAAGACGTTCGCTTAAAAACGAGCCGAAAAAAATCGGCGCTTGCCCATGGAAATTCAAACTTTCGCCGAACTGAGCGGGTCAGTTTTACCGTGTGAAATTTCGAAGTTGCATTTCTCTTCCTGTAAAAAGTGAGAGAATAAAACTTTCCAACTCAACTCTCTAACGTCACGTCGCTGCTGTCGGTGATGCGCATGCGCTTCACGGGAATCTGGTTTGTGCGCACGCGCAGTGCTAGTGCTTTGCAAACGCCGCGTTGGTCTATAGAGGGGTCCCAGCAAATGACGAAGACTATACGATTAGCTCTGAGCTCGATCTGGGCGTGGAACGTCGTGCTTACCCTGGGCACCGCGCATTTCTTTGCTCTAATCGTATTTTGAGCTTCATTCTTCACCGGGTTCATTCTATCGTTCGCCATGATAGACTGCCTTCGTGTTCTGCACAAAAGTGAACTCACAGGCGTCATCGAGAGCGAGCGTCCACTGCCCATTTATATTCGAAACTTTTCTTTTTTTTTTTTTTGTTTTGGCCCGCGTGATGAGCGGTGGCGCCCTCCTGTGGTTCCCCCTTGTGACGTCATTACCTTGCAAACAACAAGTTCGATGGTGTTTGTTATTAGCATGGTGGAAGCTTGAAATCATTGCGCTGTCAAAGGAACACTGCCAACACCGTCAAAATTAAAGTTCTTTCATTCCTCTTATTTCCGTCGATGATAAATCCCCTTTCCGACGTCATAGTCAGCGTTCGGCCAATCGTGGAAGGCCGACCACAGCGACGCTTTCGGTCGCGCACGGGGCTAATAGACACAACAAATGTTAGTAATGCAACTTAACGGCTCCATAATCGAAGCTTCCCTGGAGGTCATGTACCCCGATGCGTGCATTCCGGGAACCAACGTCCGCTGAACATTTAGGCCGCGGTCACACTGCCAAACATAAGGCAGTCTGCACACACTGGCTAAGGCATGTTTCTTCCCTGTCTGAGGATCCCGTCACATTGGTCATTAAAGAAACTGTCTTTCGACATGTTCGAAGAGTTCACGAAGAAAACAAGCACCGAGCATGTTTGTGGCCGCAGATAGTGTATAGGCCCGTAGCTCTCAAGTTTTGAGCAGCGCTCCAGGCGAGCAAAATAGAATATTTGGCTCGCGTTTCGAACATGCGTCAATACGCTTCCCCACTACAGTTTTTTTTATACTCCGTTTCATTCTAAGTGCCAGCGCAGCAGAGGCTACAAGAGCGAGCTCCGAGCTTTCAATGTCCCTGCCAAGCACGCGCGCTCGTGCAGTGCGAGCATCGTTCAGGGGAACATGCTTTAGCAAGTATAGGTTCGGCTTTGCTATCAAGTAAAGTGAAACATACGGGCTCACGGAAGCTATGAAAGAGAGCAATAAAATAATAAAGCTGAAAGGAGTGTTTGATGGGACGCGGAGGCCGCGAGCAGAGCCGTTTATTGAGAGAGTTTGGCCATACATTGGTTTGAATAGGCGAGCATCTCGGGCCAACCACAGGCCGCGAAACAGCCCCTAGCGGTGGTCGCGTGCTCTAAATTTGTGCCACGACTATACTTCGTTTCACCTTATGTGCGAGCGAAGGCAAAACTGGAAGCGCGAGCACGGAAGCTCCGTGCGTTCAGGCTTTGCTCGAGCGCGCGAGCTGGGGAGAAAGGCAAAAAGCGCTGGTCTCGCGCTTCTAGCTTTGGCTTCGCTCGCAGGTAAAGTGAAACGAAGTATAATTTGAGCCGTGCCGAGCGGAACTCCGCGTCTCAAGACGCTCGCGCACCCCACCCTTTGCACTGCTTTCTTTCAGCCAGTCTCAGGACGCTGTTCTAGCAGTGCAGACAAAGGCATGGGCACGAGCGCGTGGCTTTGGAAAGTGCCTCCTATGCACGAGGTCTCGTACAAACAATAGCGTTTCGCTGAGCTAGGCTCACGCGCCTGTGCCTTTGTCTTCACTGTCGACATTTGTGAGATGGAGTAGAGGTCTCCTGATTGGTCGACGCTGTGTCACAAATTTAGTTCACGCTCTAAGCGTGGGGGGAATATTCGGCGCTGGCGGCGGCCTTTGCTCCGCCTATTGTCCAAACTCTCCTAATATACGGCTCTGGCCGCGAGCTGCGTAATTTTTTATTTTAGTTTTTTTTACGTTTTTTTATTGCGCGTCTACAGATGCTGACAGATGCTTGCATTCGAACGTGGCACGTGCAAAATCAAACGTTACTGCGCCGCCTGGATGGTGCTGCCAGGATAACATGGTCGCGTCTTGCGGACGCGCTCGCGCCCCCTGCCCAAGAGCAACGGGCCTATGCAGCTGACACTGTGTCCTTTTTATGATGTAACAAAGCCAGTGTAACTCTGGCTTTGCGAAGCATTGTTTCACAAACGCACGTTCCACCCACGTGCAATTATAACGACGGACGAGTTATTTTTTTTCTTTTTTTCATCTTGGCCACCATCCCGGAGGGGGGCGATGCACCTCTCTTCTGCTACATTAAATGAGTTTTTTGTTGTTGTTGTTTAGATGGTGGCACTGTTCCATTGTCGTTCCTGCATGCGCAATGTTCAGTTGATCAATGCGGAAGTAGATTTATGCCCCCCCTCCTCCCACTTTTTCTTTTCTTTCTGTTAATGGATCTGTTTATTTACTTCTCGACCTTCAACGTGGCTGGCGTCCCAATTCCATCCACGCCGGCAACAGAGCCTCCCTGTGCTCACGAATAAAGTGAGCAGCCCGCCTTCGCATCGTCGCGATGCATTTCATCACTCGAGCTTCTATCATTCCGCGGTAATATGAATGAATGTCTGATGATTACGTGTGCTTAGAACACAGTCATTGTTTCAACTGGCGTGCCGCTTTATTTATTTTTTTTTTTTTTACGGAGCAGTTTTTTTTTTTTTTTTTTTTTTTAATTCGGAGGTTGTACGTGTTTTAATTTTAAGTACATAGAGTTACTTTGGTCAGGTTGACTTTCTATGAAAACGGATGCTATGACCCTAAGGTGACTTTCGGGCTTTTGAGGTAGTCTGTGCATTTGATATACCAGGGGTGGCCAGGCTGACCCGGCCTAAGAGCCGCAGACAAAACCACGAAACTTCCAAGAGCCGCGTGGGTGGGGGGGGGGGGGGGGGGGGCAAACTTTTGTCCAGGGCAATAAACGAAACTTGAACTACTTTCAATCTATGTGAGTCAAAAGCAGTTCAACTGTACATAAGGTAGCACAAGACTACCAAACCGCAAACTGTCTTTCGATTGAAAACTCCTTCCATTTTTCTTTTTGGGGAAGTGCTCCTGTGACTGGGAGGGAGGCGGGGGGGAGGGGGGGTGTAGGGGAGGGAGCGGCGAGCCGCACTTTAACACGCGAAGAGCCGCATGCGGCTCGCGAGCCGCAGCTTGGCCACCCCTGTGATATACTATACAAGGTTTCTTTATTTTTTGTTCTTTTTTTTTCGGTTTACAACATAAAAAAGTTTTTTTTTTTTTTTGTTTTTTCTTGAAAAAAGGGGGGGGGGGGGTGTTAAAGGCAGAAAATGGGTTATGAAGAATAGCGCCAGGTGCACGTGCTCGTGGCCGGAATAAGAAAGAAGCACGCCAGGCGTACCACGATGAAAATACCTAAATCGGGTGCTTATCAAGCTGCTCTATGACTTTCCACTTAGAAACCTAGTCCCCTGGAATAATATGTTAAAGTTATCTAATTAGTAATCATTACCTAATTAATTAGATTCAATAGAGCAAACCCAAACTTTCTCAAGACGCTTGCAATCGACGTACGCTTGGTTTCATTTGCGTAATGCGCATCCTGTGTGTGTGTGCGTGTGTGTGTTTTAACATGGTTTAATGTTAATTGGGGCCCGTGTCTTAGAGTACATTTGATTAGCACTCTAATCCCTGACAGAGCGAAAGCAGGAGGGCGTGTTTTTTGAAGGTCCGGCCTCCAGCACGAGTTACATGCCTTCCGCCGAGCTTTGGCTACGCGAGACGCCGATCTGTTGTCCAAGGTAGGAAGCATGGAGACGGGACAACTGAAGCTCCTCTCTGCCGTTCTCGCCCTGTCAATGACTATGAGGCTAGAACATACAATACCAAGTCACTGGAATTGTGTTGTGTGTATGTTTATGCAGACGGAAGTTAGCCTGTCTCAATGGGCGTCTGGTGTCTCAGCTGTGGATGAGCAATTTAGCCGCTGCAGTACGACAGCTAGCCTGGAGTCTCTAACGTGCACCACGTAGTAATGATACACAACCGCGCGCCGGTACGATGCTTATCGAGATCGAAACGGGGCAGGACCCGATTGAGCCCAGGATTCCTAGGTTCTGCAGTGCGAGATGTCGCTCCAAGTGCTGCTCCAATCTGCGGTACGCCAACACGCTCGGCCATAGAACCTAAAGCCCCTCTATCCTGGGAAAAGTGGCGCCATTCATTGTTGTGGAAATACTCGAGACACGTGCCGCGCGTCACTTCTGGGAAGAACATGGCGTCTGAAATATAGCCGTTGAATATAGCTCAGTGCTACGCTGTGCAGCCATGATCTTCCCAAGGGCTGCACGTTGTACGTGCATCGACGCATATCTTGCGCTACTTTTGAAACATGAAGAACCCCTCCCTAACGAGTGACGCACTCATTGCGGGCTTATACATTTGAATTTTTTTGCGTCACCTAATTAATAATCTTAGATAAAACGGCTATCAGGGCAGACTTAAGTAATCCGTTACAAGTAACAAATTACTTGTAATCCGTTACTCTTTCGAGTAATTTTGTAATTGACACGTTACTTTTTGCAGCAGTAATTTGTAATGTAATTTCGTTACATATATTGGTAACGGAAGACGTTAATTACTCGTTACTTTTTTTTTTTTTTAAATATGAACATATAACAGAAAATGGAGCAATATGAGTGGGCAATCCAGCAGCATAAAGAGAGCAAGTTGAAGAGGAGAATAACCGGGGAAAAAACACGACTTTTTACATGACCGGTTACTAGAACCACCAGAAAAACGTGCAAGGCATATGCAAATATGCGAAAAACAAAGATCAAGAATACAACGCCGAGTAGGCGTTGTCTTCTTCATCTCCTAGGACCTAGTGAAATAGATGCTGATACTGAGCATGCGCACCGCCAGTTTCGTCTGCGGAATTCCAGTGATCATTTTTGGCTGACGCGTAATCTAGCGGAATGGCGGGTGTGGTTGCAGCTTTCGCTGCCTTGTCAGCTTACAGGTGAACGCAGTGCACCTTAATGGGCGTATAAGATATGAAAAGAAGTGTTGCGGAACATTTTTGAAAACATCAAAATTGTTTCTATTGTTTTCTTGACAAATGTACGCGAAAAGTAATTTGTGACGTAACGAGTAAATTAATCCGTTAATTGTCAGCGGAAGAAATTTGTAACGGTAATTCATTACATTTGAGACTCGATAATTTGTAATTGTAGTCTAATACATGTTTCAAGTAACGGGCACAAGTCTGTATTAGGGTAACCACAGTCAAGTATACTAAACAGGACTCGATGAATGCTCAATACCAAACCGGTGAAGTCCCTTCCACAACTTTCTCCTTATCTTTCTTTGTCGGAAAAGATAAGCATCCTGAGCCCATGTGAGTGGACGTATTTACTTTAAATACATCGCATGACAAAGTTGTGGCAGCATAGGCTACCACAACTATAATGCTTCATGCCAATAAAGGTCCGCATTGCAAAGGCACTGCACAATATAAAATACGCGAACTCCGTTAGCCGAGACTAACAATTCCACTTTATAAGCTGTATTGTAAAACATCGTGGGAACACGCTAGACCGTCAACGAATTAAACAGACTGCGACCAATACACATTGCGCTTGCAGCTTTTGCTGCACGAGAAAGAAAGGCACTGCCTGTAAAGTACGTTGGAGGGCTAGTTGGTTCATTTCTTGGCGCACGCGAAATAGCGCAAAACATTTTTATTTTTGCTGTTTATCGTGATCTAAACTGTGTTTTCAATGCTGATAATTTTTAAGAAGTGTTTAAAGGGGCGGTGCAACGATATTCAATTGGAATTTTTTTCACTTTACACGAGCTTACTGGCCCTAGTGGGACTCAAGGTTACTCGCACGCAACGCCATGGACTGGCCAAGAAACTCCTTTGTTGCGGTGTAATTTCAGAGACAAAAGCGATCATTTTCATTCAATCTCTCCTTTGCAAAATTTCATGACGTAAAGTGGGGATCGAAGTACACCCATATGACGATATTTGAATGCGGTTCATAGATTGGACCCGAGCATTGCGTGGGCACTCGATTTGGGCTCGTGATAATTACTAGCTCGAGAAGCATTCGGGTAGTGGCCCGTGTCCAATCGCTGCAACGACGACAATAGCCGAGCCATAACAATGTCTGGAACTCAGCGCGTGTCCTGTGCTTTGCCAACCCCAGCGTGGCGGCATATAATCGGCTCCAGATCACGTGGCCGCTTGTTCTGGCTGCGAGTTGAGGGGGTGAACGCTGCTCGTTTTTCTTTAATTTTTTACTGGGACTTCTATTGCGTGGGGTGAAAAACGAACGCGTGTTTCATAGGTCATTAACGTCAGGGATCCGTTCTAAGCGGTATTTGCGCAAAGTACAAAAATTGTTGCATCGCCCCTTTAAGTATGCGTGGAAAATTTGTTTGCGCTTTTAAATCCTAATATATTTTGGACGCACCTTAATACAGTGCAACACGTTTTGTCGTGTATTGGGGCACCATGGGAAATGTTTAGCTTCTTACCCGCGTGCCACGTTTCTATGATCAACTGCAGGTGTTTAGACCACGACTGGTCGTGGTTTAGGCGTTAACCTCAAAATCAATGAGCGACATGCATATGTTAGATGTAGCGCGCAACAAATAACTTCTTCCTTTTGATTCGGAAAAGAAATGAAAAGGAGCTCCTTCCACAAAGCCCTCCACACCTTCCACAGTTACCCCCCATTCACACTGGAAGCGGATCCGCGTTCGCGAAGCGGTTGCAAACGCGGTTGTATAAAGATCTAGTGCAATTGCACGCGCATTTGATGTCATCAAATGAGCGTGCAATTGTACTGAATCCTTATACAACCGCGTTCGCAACCGCTTTGCGAACGCGGATCCGCTTCCAGTGTGAATGAGCCCTTAGCGTAGGAACGCTGGAAAGGAAAAGCTGGGGTCACACTGCTTATACATCATACAAAAGGCAGTCTGCATACAGGTTCAAACGCGAGTCACTGCGAGATCTGTGCTTCAAATGCCGGATGCCAGTGAGTTCAAGGAGGAAACTTGGCATGCGGCATTTGAACCACGGATATTGCGGTGACTGGTGTTTGCAGACTGTCTTTTCTGTGACGTATGAGCAGTGTGAATCCGACTAAAGAGGAGAGGAGACGAGTCCATGCACTGGCCTCCTTTCAAGCGTTCTCCATGCCCTGCCTTTCTAGCCCGCAGAAGGGTATTGGCGACGTGTGCGACCGAAAGCGTCGCTGGGGTCGGCCTTCCACGATTGGCCGAACGCTCACGATGACGTCAGAAAAGGATTTATCATCGACGGAAATAAAAGGAATGAAAGAACTTTAATTTTGTCGGTGTTGGCAGTGTTCCTTTGAGAGCGCAATGATTTCAAGCTTCCACCATGCTATTTACAAACACCATCGTACTTGTTCTTTGCAAGGTAAGGACGTCACAAGGAGGAACCATAGGAGGGCGCCACCAAAACATCTCGCCGCTAATAGAGGATGCTAATTTGAATTTCCATATTTCTAGGCTGAAATTGGCTGGCTTCCAATGCTCGGTTTCGATTTGTGTTGCGGAGGCTATCCTACAGAAGATGAAAGGAATTAGGAAAAAGTTCGCAGTGGGGCAGAGACCGAAAAGACCGGAAGTTTTACCGCGTACCTTCGCAATCTGCAGAACCTGGCAAGTACACTAGTACGATATGTGTCTGTTTTTTTCTTCTCCCCGTAGAAGTTGGCCGGGCAGTGCCCTCGCATCTCTGATAAAATTAAACGCTAGACGGTTACGGGAAAAGAAACGTGTGACACCTTACGTGAAATGTACAGTTTACGAAATTTCACTGAACTGTAGGAAAGTTCACATGGGCCAGACTGGCCGGTGTAGCAATGACCGAGCATGGGAGCACGCGCCTCTGTACCTCTGTGCTTCATATCAAGCGAGGCTACCAGTTCAAGGACGTAACGTAACATAAGTTACATAACTTACGTTAAGTTACGTTACGTATAAGTCGCCGCAACATTTGTGTCTCGAATGTCGCGTGTCATGCTTTCTCCTTGAACTGGTAGCCTCGCTTAATGTGAAGCACAGAGGTACCGGTGACTTCAATGTAATATTTATTAATGTAACTTAACGTAAGAAAATGGGGCAGTGTGAATGAGCCTTGAGTCTGGTTCGCCTTTGCAGCATGTGCGCTTGTATTCCGTAGCTCCGGGAAGCCAACATACTTGGTAGAAGCTGCGAGGTGGTCTGTTTCACCTTATGATGTACCGCAGGAAAGGCTACAAGCGCGAGCTCCTTGCTCTAGGGCACAGTCTCGGCGGCACAAGCTCTCGTGCGTTAAGAGTAGCTCCCAACGCTATGAGCTCGCGCTTCTAGCCTTGTCTGCGGTACAACATGAGGTGAAAGGGAGTATAGTGAGCTTTTAGAAGCGCTTCTCATTAAGAAATGTGGCTCGAATTGTATCATAGATACGTCTATGGTACTTCATAGCAATGAATTTATTTTTACATTATCAGTTTTAAACTAGATAAATATTTTGCTGTGTGTATACATTTTTATTTCTTTTACTTTTGGCATTATGCTATTATTTTCCCGATCAAAGCTAGTTGAATGTTAGCACTTGTCCTGCCTTAGTTGCTTGTCCTTGTCTCATCCACGCTATTTTTGCACCCCCAAAAAATGAAAATTTACCAGCCGTCAGTTGATCCGAACGAACGACGTGGAATGGACTGGTAGCTATAGTTGTTTAAAAATCTAACTAGAAGTTAAAAAAAAAAAAATTGTCAGCGCTCTTTATTTTCAAACTTCTCAAAACTCCAAACAATATAGGTTACTCCCCAAAACGTAACCAATATTGTATTAATTTTCCCGCCAAATTTAGCGGCGAAACTGAATTGGTGTATAGGTTACGTGACATAAAATTCCCTGCTGAAGTTGACCTCAGGTCACGTGACGCTAATTTTCCCGTTACATTTTGTGGGAAAAGTGCAATGGCGTTTAGGTCACATGACACGGTAACGGTTAATTAGCTCTGAAACTTCGGTTAAAACCGCTATCGCTACATTTGGACAGAAAATCAGCGTTCGGCGATTTTTTTTTTTTTATGGTGAAAAAATACACTGTAAATTGTTTTTTGGGACACGCTGTATATAGTTTAAAAAAATAACGGGGTGGAAGGGTGCGAGATTTTGTTTTTGGCCAAAAAAACCATGAGTTCCATATTTATTTATTTTTCTCGTTTCTAACATTTTCTAAAACTAAAGAGCCTTTTTTCAGAGAAGGATGGCTTGCATGAACTGGAGTCAATGGCCCATATATTATACTTCAGTGTGGTTGGACATGAAAAGGGGTCACTCCACGCTAAGCGACCCAGGCTTTATGTCGACCTTCACGGACTCCTGCTTAAAAATTGTGTGAGTCATTGGCAGCGTAAATTGTGGGAAAATGTGTTTACGTCCGTCGGCAAGCCGTCTCCCACGTTGTCTGCAACCAGGCAAACCGGACACGAGCCGACACTCGTCCTGTGGAGTCAGTCCCGAAAACACCATACCTTCGCGCGACCTTGCCCTTGCCTAAGTCCTGCGCTCCCCTTTATTTAAATTAATTTCAATCACCGGTATATCGGTCATATTAACTACGGCAAGGGACTTCAGGTAGGGTACGAGTGGATTGGGAAAATTTTAGACATTATATTTCGAACATGAATCGGCGGATCAGCTTTATATTTGACCTCGGCTCTGCGGGTGCCCGTCCGCGTGCGCTGGATCGCCCATTCTTTAAAACAGTTCTCCCTGAAGGCCTCTGAGGTTCCCTTAAAGCGGGGGTATTCTAGCTCGGTACGACCAGTGGTGCCCGATTGACGCCCGAAGCGCTCCGTGCAGGCCTCGGCCGGCAGGGCCCGGTGTCCCCGGCCTGGCCCACGAGGAAGCTATAAGCGTCTCAGCTCGCGTCACCCACGGCCGCCCACTGGACTGACGAATGGGCCGGTCCCCGATTGTTCCTGCTGCCACGTCGCCTCCCTAATTACCTGCGCGCTCTGGGGGCGTCGAGGCCGTCGATGAGCTTTTTTCAGGAGCCCTGGCGCACAGGCAGCTCCAGCGCCCTGGCACGCGGATCGAGGCACTGGCGTAACGCACACGGAACGCCGCTGGCAGGAGGGCCGGAAGAGAAGCCGGGAACTCTTGGCGAGAGCAACAAAGTCTCGAAACCTTTCTTTTTCTTCAGCAGCGAGGTAAACAATGCCGAGAATTTGAGCGTTCTCTTCCGTACAGGACTCCTGTGGGCCAGTTTGCTAAGAACCTAATCATAATTCCGAAACTGTAATAAAAAAAAAAAAAAGAAACATTGTCAAAGATAGCGCACGAGCGCAGTGGCACATGATGTTGAGTCTCAAGCGCTCAGGGAACACAGGTTTGGCGATTTTTTGTTTCATGCAGTCGTAGCTAAGAAGCTGCTTCTAGCAAGCCCGCCCCTGGCCTACCTAGACCGGATGAATGACGGAAGGAAAGAAGCAAATTGAAAGCAGACCGGTGCCACTCGATGGCTCTCCAGAATCCCGCATACCGTCGCCACGGGAACAAAACTTTTTCAATATTGTTTTGCTCGTTTGTAAAGCTTCAATTCACGACTGAAGCTCACTTGTGGCCAGTGTCCTGTTCTGTTGAACATATTTGTGGAATCAGCTCAGATAAAATACAGCGACGTCACGTCTTCGAGCCCCATGCAATGAACGCCAACGATAGTGAAGTCGAGGCAAGTTCTACAAACTTGCTGATCAGAACAAAACGTTTCCCCCTTCTACGACGGGCTGTCGAACGCGCAGAAGACAACAAATATTCGCTTTCGGCGTTCAGCGCTCTTTAGCGACGACGGCGCGGTAGAATCCTCCCCAGGGACGCTCTGGCAACGGTGGGCAACCTTGCGCGGTGCCTCAAAATAGCGCGCGGCATGTTGAAACTGAAACCGAGGCAAGAGCAAGCTAAATCTGTCCGCTCGCGTCCGGCTGCTTGGCGCGCTTAGATGGGTATCCATTCGATCGCCGTTTAACACAAAGGCTGTCGCAGTCCGCGCCAAAATCCGACTGTGCTTGTGACACGACGCGTCGTAGAGCGGTTCCATGCATGCCTACCAGAACGGCCAACTGTCGATGCCAAACAAGGTTGATACGCGATGTCCTTGTTATTAATAAGGTTACTGTGACGGGGGCAATAACGCAAAATAAGCGAGGCATGAAACGGTCACTTCGTAACACTGCCGTGAACCAAGGCAGGCTTCCCGTGCCTCAGAGAAGGGCACAATGGGAATGAACGTTCTTAGGCTACAGCAAGTGCAGAAAGAAAAAAAAAACTAACTAAGGGGCGCAAGAGATCGCCGTGGCCCCCTCACCAGTAACGAGGATGGTCTTGCCCTCCAGCGAGTCGTCACAATGGAAGAACTCCGTCCGGCGGATGATATGCTTGACGAGACACAGGAACCCGACCAGCAGGGCGACCGGACAGAGCATGTAGAAGGCATACTCGGAAAGCGTGCCTTCCATCATGGTGGCGACCGGACCGAGCCGCTGAGACACAAGCCTCGGGCCCAAGCAATGCACTGCCCAGAAGACCCAACGCTCCCTTGGGCCCGGCCCAAGCAAATTTAGCTCTTTCCCGGGGGTCGCCTGCCAGGAAGAGCGTTGGTAACTCCGCGCGGCGGCAGGGGGCGCCGCGAAAACGAAACCGGGGAACATTTGGTTGCCCTGCTGCCGAAGGGTCGAACAAATCGCTCTCAAACTCGAACCTAGGGCAGAACGTAAAAGATTCGGGCAGCATGGCTCGCTCGGCTTTCGACTTGCTTCCGTACAGGATGTTTCACGGAACGCTGGCCAAATCGTTCCGGTGGAAAATACGCATCGTAGAAAAAAAAAAAAAAAAAGGTGATGTCGTAAGATTGACATTTGGGCGAGTTGATAGTCTAAAAAAATTAGGTATTTAGCGCAAGCACTTGTGCGCTGAGTACTTCAATATGGGTTATGTAGGTATTAGTCTCCCATTTCCCATTTCCACTTACATTTCGAAAAATTACGCTCGGGGACAACTTCTTTTCTGGCGCAAAAGCATGGATATCTGTTCGCTTGGGTACTTTAGTCGCCGATCAAAGCTGTGCACGCGAGCTTTTCACTACTGTAGAAATGACAGTAAAAGTTGTTCTAAAGATTATTACTTTTGGGTAATTATTTTTAATTGCCGAACTTAAAAGTATGGTTCAAATTATATATTTTCTGGGCATTATTGAACATATACTAAGTCAGCTTACTTTAAAAGAATATATACGGCACACGCAGCAGGTCAAGGCATTCCGGAATTTCGGTTTCCTATCTCTGCGCCAGCGCTCCTGCTCTTCGTGGTCAAAGCATCTAGCCACTGCCTCGCCTCCCTCGAAGAGTAAAGCAGGTGTGGTACCCGCAGGCAAAGTGAAACGTTGGTCTCTTTGAATAAAATTCCCAGAATAAGCTTTGGTTCTTGGGTTCAAGTCATCATGCGAAACCCTCGTGGCGGTGCAGCTCGCACTTGCACCACGAGTAGAAGAACCGCCGACTCAAAGATGCGCTCTGATAGGAAACCGAAACCTTAGAAACTCGGTCAAATTGGGTTTGTTTCTTTTGCTTTTTTAATGCCTTAAATTTCAGGTGAGTTATACGGCCAGGGGGGCATAGTATAGGGGGCCAATCGTAATGATCAGTTGGCTAATTAAGGAAAATGTGTTAATGAACTTTTTAATTAGTGAAAATAGACATATGGTTCCAATCAGAAACTTGCTGAGCGTCATCGAAAACCACCAAGACAACTCTTTTTGCAAGGATTTAACGCAAGGGAAGCATTTTACGGCGTTCCGTAAAAACGCTCTATTGGAGGCGTTTCTGGGTTTCGGTTTCTTATCGGAGCGCATCTTTGTACCCGCGGTGCTGCTCCCCAGTGGCTGAGGCGCACAACAGACATGCTCCCTACTTCCCTCCATCGTACGAGGGAGGCGAGAGTGTGGCTTTGCGCCGCGACCACCGGGGAGCAGGGCCGTCGGATCAAAGATGCGCTCCGATAAGAAACCGAAACCTAGAAACGCGTCCAAATTGAGCGATATTTCAGAATGCCGTAAAATGATGGCCCTATAATCCTATATCTTCATAAGAAAAGTTAATTTAGTGGATTTCGATGATCCTTAGCAAGTCTCTAACTGGAACCATATGTCTATTTTCAATAATTAAAAGTTAACTAACAAATTTTACTAACCGACTGATCGTTACGATTAGCCCCCTATGCTATGTCCACCTCGCCGTATAACTCGCCTGCACAAACTGGACAAGTTTAGCTTTCATGGCTTTTTAAGCCAATCTGAAAAGCTTACAAAAAACCTATATATATATATATATATATATACTGTAAACGACTAAATTTTCGCGAAGTTCGCGAATCACCTACGATTCGCGAAAAATACGTCTCGCGAACAATTCGGGCAATATGTAAACGCTACGGAAGCTACATTCGATTCGCGAAAATTAGAACCCGCGAATAATTTCAAATTTTCAGCTTTGGCCCGATTCGCGAAAATTTGAGCCCGCGAAAATTAAGTCGTTTACAGTATACGCTTTTTTAAATAAATTACTGTTACATTTTATGCATTGAAACTGTCGCGGTCTTTTAAAGAAAAAAAAATATTGATGGTGTTAATCACTTCATGGATGAGCTCCGGCATATCGCTCTTGCCCTGGAAAAAAAAAAACATTTTTACAACAATTTTATTTACATTTTCAAGGAATACTTCAACGAGATTTTAAATATACCCGTCGTGTTCAGAAATAGACTGAATATATGATCCACAATATCCGTAAATGACAATCGCACGTTTGCATTTTGAGCCTAATGGCTGTATTTTTCGTTATAAACGGCCCACTCTGGCAAGCGCTTGGAGAGCAGCCAGCGGAAAGCGCGCCACATCCGGCGCAATCGTGACGTAGTTCGTCTTGGGACGAGCAAAGCTGCGACGAGGCTGACGTCGCTAGAATGCCCTAGCCGTTCCAGCCACCGAAGCGGTCGAAGCACCCCAGCGATCGGGCCACCGCAACTAACCGCAAAGCTGCCTTTGTGTGAATTTTGAGTAAATAGAGACGTTTAGGACACACATCCCATTGAGTGAAGAGTTCCTTCCTCCCCTCTTTTCTTGTGCTGGCCGTAGAGCTGTCGGGATGACGTCAGGTTCAAAGCATGTATAGCTCTAGGCGAGAACGTTATCGTCACCGCATGTCAAGGTTAATAGACGGGCATTACAAACGAGGCTTTAGCGACATCCACCAGGTGCTCTTTGCTAATCGTTTAATTCGTTTTAAAATTCCTTCTCGTGTCTTCTTCAACAAAAATATTGGTGTGTTCGATGTGATACTGCTTCTTTGAACACGTATTGACCAAAAAATAAGCGCCAAAATTTCGCTGTAGTATCCCTTTAAGACGTCATCAGGTTTTCAGGAAAGACCGTCCCGCTTCCTCTCCTTCAGGTGGTGTGGCGGTGATCGTGCAGAGTGGAATCGCTTGCTCTCAAGTTCCACTCTGCACGCCACTGGAAGCTGTTGCAGTGCATCTCCTCGTGGGCTGCCTTGTAACAGCTGTTTCTTCACACTTACCACCAAATGTTGCCTTTGAATCTTCAAAAGCTGTAGGGACTCGTAGGACAGCGAATTCCTCAACCGTTTTTAGTTTTAAGTAATTTTAACGCTCATCATTCTTTGTGGGGTAGTATACCCGTAAAGACTCCCATGGTGGTGCGATTGAACGTTTTTTATTGTCTCCTGGGCTGTGTCTTCTTAAAGGGCACCTCCGGCCAAAACTCAAAATGAAATAAATTACTGGTATCGCTGTAGTGACACAAAATACGACCCTAGCCAAAATATTACGTCCGTGGGACGCCGCATTTTCAACTAATGCCGATAATAAAATGCGACCCGCCGCGAGCCGCTGCTCCTTAGCGGGCGGCCAGCGGGTTGACGATCGCTAATGCAACATTGGGCCGTGACGTCAGTATCGTTCTCTTTTTTTTCCTCCGGTCCGGGTGTTGCGCGGAGTGAGCTTCTTTGAGCCGCTACTACCGCTACTTCGGCTTGTGATTGGCGTCTTTAGCCGTTGCTTTTATCTGCAGCCCGTGTAGCTTCGGTATAGCCTTTTGTTTATTTTCTTGTGAGGACTCAAAGACTCGTTTTAGCGAGCAACTCGGTGCGCCCAAGACTGCCCAGCTCCTCCTCGAAAGATACCGAGTGCAACTTGTAGCGCAGTGGGCTGCTCAAACACTCCGCTGCGCATCACGGAGGTGCTTTTTCACAAGTTTCCGACGGACCGGAAATTGGAGAAGGTGTGGGTGAACGCTGTTCGACGAGTGGACTTTGGGCTTCGGCTTTTACGCGCCCGAGGAAAAAAAAGAAAAAAACAGACGTGTACAGCCCAGCACACGTGTGTTCGGGCGCCGCGGCCCGCGCCGGAGAGCCTCAAAGCTTCCGTGTCTGGGACTGACCCGCAGCGCGAAAGGGAGAGGGCCCCCAGTGCTGTACGTCACTGGCAGTGGGGCGTGGAGCAACGCCGCTCCATCCACGGAGCCCCGATGCCAATTTAGACCTAGCGACGAGTACGGAAGACCGCACACACGGCGATAGCCGCCGAGTACGGCACCAAACGAGTTCACTCGTTTTCCAGTCGCTAGCTTTTGGGTATACAAGCGACGAGTACGGCATAGCGCACGCACGGCGACGGCCGCCGAGTACGGCACCGTACGAGTTCACGGGTTTTCCAGTCGCTAGCTTTTGGGTATACACGCTAACTCTTGCTACATATGCTGGATAACTACCACGTATACAGAATTAAAACACAATCAGCTTACCTCCTATCTTTAGACGGCTAGCGCAACAGAGGTAGGTGCCGCTCGGCCTGCGTACTCGTTGAACGAGAACGATCCTGACGTCACGTCCACATAGCGGCTGATTTCCAGTGTTGCCGGGGCCTTCAGCGGCTAGTTACGGTTTTGTTGGCCGCGCCCCAAACAAAACTTTGAGGCGTCGATATCTTTAAAACTGCGCACAATAACGAGAAAAAAATTACACCTTGCAATTCAGGGACGCTGACTGCACTAAAAACAGTCATAATCCCAAAATCGAAAGTATGGCAGCACGCAACTCATTCACATATATTGATCTTTCTATTACTTCGCATTCATTACTCTTGCTTTTCGTGGGATGTTCTTCCCGGCCTCTTTGGAAGAGATCATTATTCATTGTTTTAGAGAGTACCGTTCAACAAGCCTTATCTTTCAAAGCGGGTCCCCAGGTGGAACTTAGATAAGGCTGACGAGCGCTTTTTAATCTTCATTCCACTTTAAATCCTTCGGTTATTTCTTCTATGTCCTCTGAGAATGCTACACTTCATGTTACTGAGCAGATGGTGCTCAGCAGTTCATTCCACCAACATCTGGTAATATACCCAAAGAATGTAAACCTTGGTGGAACAAGGAGTGTGCCACGACCCGGATGGACCAAAATAGGGCTTGAGGCAGATTTCGTAGATAGCCCACTTTACGCAACCTTGTTGAGTTCAAGCGGCGAAAAGCCAAAGCTTGTTGGACTAGGAAGCAAGCAAAGCGGAAATCCTGGATGAAGCATCTCTCTTCTAGTCTTGTCCCTGCCAAAGACGCCTGGAACAGATACAGAAGAGTAAATGGAGGTTATAGGTGCTTTGCTATCCCAACGTTTAATGGTCCTTCTTCTTCATTAAAATACATTGGTAATGTTCCCGGGGAACATTTTTATAGTTCATCTAGTTCGGCCAACTACGGTGTTACCTTCAGACAGTTTAAAGCTCGCGCGGAGCAACAAAAGCTTATGATTTCAAGAGAAAATTCAGCATCTTATAACCAGCCATTTACGCGATGCCAGCTTAAGATAGCCCTTAATGTAACAAAGCTCTCTGGACCTGGATTTAATGGCATTCACTATGAAATGCTTCGCCACCTTTCTCCGGAATCCCTTGAAAACCTTCTCCTGTTGTTCAATATTTTGTGGGAAAAAGCATGTTTCCCTCAGTCTTGGAAACATATGCACATATCATCCCCCTTCTGAAACCCAATAAAGACCCCTCACAACCATCAAGTTATCGCCCAATTGCACTGGCGAGCTGCCTCGGGAAAACTTTTGAAAGACTTATAAACAGGCGACTGGTATATATGTTAGAAAGCCAGAGTGTCTTTGATAACAACCAGTGTGGATTCCGCCGAGGTCGATACCCTTGACCACTTAGTTCGCCTGGAAACTGTGATACGCGTGGCATTTGTAAACAGGAAAGACTGTGTAGTGATTTCTTTTCGATTTAGAAGAGGCATAGGACACAACATGTAGGTATGTGATTCTCCGAAACCTGCATGCCTGTAATATATGTGGCCGTGCTGCGGTGCATAAGGTAATATCTTACGGACAGGACTTTTCAAGCTCGTCTCGGCTCAGTACGATCTGATTCCTTTGTTCAAGAAAACAAAGTTCTTCAAGGGGTGTTTTAAGTGTGACTTTATTTTTGCTAACGATGAATTCACTCGCACGACTGCTGCCACCTTCTATTTAATATTCTCTTTATGGTGATGATATACAGATGTCATCGTCCTTCCGTAACCTTTCCAGTTGTGAGTTTTCCAAATGAGCTGACGAAAATGAGTTTTCTGCTTCAAAAACGGTCTGTGCGCATTTTGCTTTGCACCGTGGGCTATCTTTGGATCCATCCCTGGAAATAAATGGAACCCCTATCTCTGTTAGGAAGGAGCACAGATTTCTTGGTGTAATATCTGTCAAAAAAAGCTTGATTTTATTTCCCACATTAAAGCGCTGAACCAAAAATTATTTCAGTTCACAAACCTTTTGAAAGTTTTATCTCATAAGTCAAGGGGGTTTGATAGAAAATGTATCCTGTAGTTATATAATGCCCTTGTACGATCCCGTCTTGACTCCGGTGCTGTAGTGTATGGATCGGCTCGGCCCTCCGCACATGTCTTGGCCTGCAACTGGCAACAGGAGCTTTCCGGATGTCCCCTGTCCTCAGTTTGCATGCAGAATCCAGTGAGCTCTCACTGAACAAACAACGTACATATCCTATGCTTACAAGATTCTGGCCGACCCTCAGCATCCGACTTACTCTTCATTTACGAGGTCGAGGTTCTTTCGCCTTTTCGAAAATAAACCAAGCATCATAACACCGATAATTATAAGCTCCCGCATTGAACGTCATCGCACTTCGCTGCACCTTTCTCTCGACCAGGTCGGCCTCGTTCGGAAAGTCAAAAGTATACCACCTTGAAAGACACAACGAGTTGATTCCGACTGGTCCCTTACAAAGTTCAACAAGCACGGCATTTACCATGCTGTAATTAAGCAAGAGTTTGGTGAACTGCAAATTAAGCATGATGCATGTTATCTTCATGTTTATTATATACTGATGGTACCAAGACTTCCTTTTTTGTCGGTTGCGCTGTGTATTATGAATGATTCTCCAAGGTTCAACGACTTGATTGTATTGCCAGCACTTTTACTGTGGAGCTTTATGCACATTATTAAAAGAAAAATACTGAGGGCGGTTCTGTTCGTTGACTCTCAAAGTGTGATTCTTGCAGTTTTATATACTAAAAATATGCTTGTACAACAAATTTGATATAAACTTAACTCTGCTTTGCATGGTGGTCAAAATATAAAATTTTGTTGGGTACGCAGTCACATCGACATACTACTAGGCAACGAGGAAGCGACAATTGATTGCAGGGTCTGCAGGTAACCTTCCCCAATCGCTGCCCTGCTTATCCTACCAAGATATAAAGCCTTCGGTGAAGTCCTCGATTCTTCATTGTTGGCAGTTGGAATGGGACATGGAGTGCGAAAACAGGCTCCATATTATCAAACCTGCTTTGGGAGTTTGGGAAAACTCTTCATGCAATAGCCGACTTTATGAAACGCTGTTGTGCCATCTGAGAATGGGACACCTTTCTATAACTCATAGGTATCTGCTTTGGGGCGGAGATCCACCAGTCTGTGATCACTGTGGCGACAAGCTCACTGTTTTGCATATCCTGTGGTTGTGTCCCGGCCATGAGCCCAAGCGCCACATTCAGTTTTCTGAATTTTTCCAACATCGTATCCCATTTCATTCTGCCCTCCTTGTGGGAGAGAGTCCTATAGTATATTTTGAACGAGTAATAGACTTTCTTGGTGGTAACGGCCTTTTGCACCATTTAATTTCTGGTTATACTGTTGTGAAACCCTTCTCATAGTACAGTGCAGTGTTGCGGAATGGGCGCCCCCATTCCATTCCAGTTCCATTCCGGGGAATTGGGAATTTCTGACAATTCCATTCCTTTCAATTCCTCGGAATGGCGACACTTTACTTATCCTACTCCCCGAATGGCTGAACTTCACAATTCCATTCTTTTAATTCCTAAACCTTAAAAAAGGGCCATTGACAGCCACAATTTGTTCCTAAAAAAAAAGCAGCGTAAATCTGCTGACATCAAACGCGGAAACGACTGAAAAAGTATGCAAATGCTTCCTCAAAGCACTGATTTTTTTAAGCCAAAGGGTGGTCACACAAAGCGCTTCGTGGCACTTTGTGTCACTGCAGACATTGATCACGCGATCAAGCGTAAAAGGCTTGCGAGGTGACAGACACCAAAAACGAATGCCACCTATTTTCTTCGCAAACGGACCGTATACCCTCCACAGATACATGGTTAATGTGTTGTCTGTTTGATAAGGACTTAAAATTGTCTAGTTCGCGCGTGGCGCAAGAAGCTATATCTTGCTCTCTGCTTCGAGTACTTACACAACAACACCGCTAGTGCGCTGTTAGAAGCGACGCGGCAGTCTCGAATGAAGCGATTTACAGCGGGCGTTCCTGGTTTTGAGAGTGTACGTCAGTGTTGCCCGACTGCGCTGGGCTGTGGATTTTCTCGTCAGTGGGCTGTGGCAGCCTGCGTAGGCGCAATTCCCGCTGGTGGCGGCTAAATTGCCGTGTTTCATTTTTGCTTTTGTGTTGCATGGTGAATAGAATTTCTCAAGGCTTTTAAGGAAGCATTGTACTATTTTTGGGAACAAAAACGATCAAATGAAAGCTATTTTTGGTGAGTCTGTGCGTGACAGAACAAATACAACTGGAATGTTTGTTTCATTTTGTGTTGATTTTTTTACGACACCACACACTCATTCGTATCAATCTGCAAAGGTCTTAACTGACGAAAATATTTGACCACACAGGATAGCCGAACTGCATGGGCATTCCCGCTCACAACATGAAATTCAATGTGTCACATCAGACGAACAAAATATACTGTACGTACCCCACAGTGTCGCGTTACCCGAAGTCGAACAGGATTTGAGCAAGATCTCAAATAGTATATACGGTGTCGACGATAGACACTTCACGACGATCGGGCAGGGGCGGATACAAGGGGGGGGGGGGGGGGGTGGCGACGGGGGCGGCCGCCCCCCCCCCCCCCAAACAAAGTCGACCCCCCCCCCCCCTCCTCCTTTCTTGGAGGGAAATTTGACATGGGTGGACCCCCCGGTGCACAAGAAAGAATGGGAGAATAGTATCCTTACAAATCCCCCCCCCCCCCCCCCCCAAACGGAGTTCTGGATGCGATTGGGAGGAATCCGGCTTGTTTGGGGGCACGTTTTGGGAGAGCTGCTTTTTGCATGTCCCAAAGCAAATGAACGGATATCCCGACCCGACCCTATCCGCTGTTTTTCGCAAGACCGGGAACACAGGCGAAAAGCCTAGACGATGTCTAGGCTTTTCGAAGATTTTCTCAGCGGAAATAATCCTCGAAGAATGTCGAATGGCGCGCATCGCGGGCTGCTTGACGTTCGCTCTCTTCGTTCGTTTCCTGCGAAGGCCGAGCAGGCTACGAGCCCTGGTATTGCCTGGTTCTCACAGTGAAAGATAACAGAAAGAGGGTAAGCATCTTGAGCAGGCAAATAAATTGACCACATCTCCACGTGGTGAATGATGTTGCTTGGGGCGAAGCTCTGGTGGTGCTTGTCTGCGTAGACGCCGAGCCGCAGCATGCCGAGCCTTTTCATTCGTGTCAGTAGGAGAATGTGTGGTTTTCTTCTTTTTCTTTTTTTAAGCAGACAGATGGGATGGCATCTCAGAACCCCCTACTCTTTTTTTCTTATTTTTTTTCATAATTTTTTATCTTTTTTTCCAATTTTTTTTTTTTTTTGCCCTACACGAGCACGTGAGCATGTGCTCACGTGCTCGTGATCTCACGAGCAGAAGCACGAGCACCCGACGCCGGGCCTACGGCGGACGGACATACGGACATGGCTAGCCCCAGAGCCGTAGATGTAGAGAGTTTGGTCAATGGGAGGCGCGGGCAGAGCCAGGGCGTGCGGCAGACTCGGAAAGAGGGCTTGGCATGCTCTCTTGACCAACCAGAAGCCGAAAAGAATCCCCTAGCGATGGTAGCGAGAAACAGTTCTGATCAAAGGTCTATGTTCGTAAACGTTCGTAAATGGTTTTAATAAGCGTGTAAGAGTGATGTGTAGTAACTCTTTGTGGTTGAAAATAGGGTACACGTGTTGTTTTCACCATGATCATGCAGAAAGATGTAAGAAACGAATGCGCCGCTCAACTCTGTTTTGCTCGGACAGAGTGTGACCGCTCGGACGGCAGATTCCCGGCACTCGGCGCTTGGCGTACGGATTATGTCGATCGTTCCGCTAGTCGCACTCTTCCACCATCATTTTGGATGAACGTGATTGAAACATCACGTGTACCATATTTTCAGTCATCAAGAGTTACTCCAATGCAGTTATCAGGTTTGTTTCTCGCGACCACCGCCAGGGTATTATTCCCGGCTTCTGGTTGGTCACATTCGAATTTCTGAAGATGCCCTGGAACACGGCCAGCCCGCTTTCGGCCAATGGCGCCTCCTCATTTGTCTCCTATACTTCCCAACGAATGGCCAAATTCTCTACATATACGGCTCTGGCTAGCCCCTATACTCTGTTTCATACTTAGCGTGCAACGCTGTCAAAGCTACTGGCGCGAGCGCGTGGCTTCATCGATGGTTTTGTTTGCGCGAGAACGCGTGCAAATGATCAACGAGATCAAGCCCCACGCTCGCGCCAGTAGCTTTGACAGCGTTGCACGCTAAGTATGAAACAGAGTATAAGGAGCTTCGCCTCTAAAAGTAAAGCTTTCATGAAAAGCCGGCTAACTCCGAATGCACGATGCAGGTGGGGAGTCGCGCTGACCGGGTTTCCACAGCCGGGTGGCAGGAATATCTGTCTGATAGGGGAAACTCGAGCCGCAAAATGGCGGCGGCCAGAGAGCTCTTTTTGCAAAGGTCTATACCTGCCCCAAATGACAGCGGCAAGAACAGAAAACCGCTGAAAATCGCAATCGGTACACGACGCCAGCACAAGCGACTGTAGCACCATATTATGGAACTTGCCTTAGAACGTAAGCTTTAACATTTGCTGTACGATTATTGCGATTTCTTAACATATCCAATTCAATTCTTTATTTGTGTTTCACGCAAACACTAGAAGATCGGCTGCGTTACAAATTAAAAGCAGGAAGTCGACCCGGTCAGTATTCTAGTTCGGTTCGGGTTCACTGGTTCAGTAGCTTTGCGTTTTGTTCCGGTTCGGTTCTGCCGGATCAGTAATGCTTTTGAAATAACGGTTCGACTACCGGTTCCACCACCAAGCGCGAACCAGTTCAAACCGGTTCTTAAAAAATTATTCACGCCTCCCAGTCGTTAACAAGAAAGTCGAATTCCACACGGCGTCATCTGCATTTAAACGAAAGATGTAGAGCCCTTCCACTTCACGTGAAGATGGAAGGACCGGCGAAGCTGTTATCTTTACGACGTCTAGGACGATGTCTAGAGGACGACTTCTAGGACGACCTCAAGGACGACGCCTAGAGGACGATCTCTAGGGCGTCTAGGACGACCTCAAGGCTTCTAGGACGACCTCGAGGACGACGCCTCGCACGACCTCAGAGATGACCTCGAGGACGATGCCTAGCATGACCTCAGGGACGTCTAGGACAACCTCAAGGACGACGTCTAGGACGCCCTCAAGAACGAATTCTAGGACGACCTCAGGGACGACTTCCAGGAAGACCTCGAAGACGACGTTTATGACGACCTCAAGGATGATTTCTAGGACGATCTCGAGGACAACCTCTCGGACGACCTCAAGGACGACGTCTAGGACAACCTCAAGGACAACGTCTAGGACGACCTCAAGGACGACTTTTAGGACGACGCCTAGAGAAATTCAGCCTTTCCACTCTGGTGAAAACCAGAGTGGAAAGGTTGGAAAGGTTGCCGCCATGTTGGTCGACGTTGCAGCGCTCTCAAAAAACTGTCACTCAATTATTCACAAACACAAGGAACACAACTCTCACACAGCGCTCACTAACAACTTTGTATTGCGTGGTTAACTTCTGCTTCTACTTCTATTTGAGACGATTTTCAGATAGAAAAAGACGAAAAATAAGAGGCGAAAAAATTCCCCTCTAGCACTTAGGCAAATTTGCGGGTAAATAATCCATCTCTATTTGTGACAATATTATGGACGGCGTACTAACACATTTGTCCTCTAGTCGTATGATGTTCTCGGCTTCGATAATTCCCTTCTTAATTGGTTTACACTTTTGCCCAACACGGTGCTGTTGTTGAAATGTGCGACACACCCACAATCCCGACAGTGTATTCTATAGTGGCCAGAGTTGGCGTTTACGATGTTGTTGTTGTGTTCACGAAGGCAGTCATTAAGACAGCGCAGGTCGCTGAGTACAGGTGCAATGCACGATCCTATGCACACTCCTCTCTTTTGTAAGTAGGTGTGTCCATCCCAGGCGGCAAAGGTAAATTTAAGATGGATAGTTAGCAAGTCCAAAAACTTACTTTGGGGCATGTCTGAGGCATTCTGAAATGCAATAGCACCAAAGGTGTCGATGCTGTCTTCATTATATATAGTTAAGACACGGTCTCTAAAAAAACTTGCATCCTTTTTTTTTTTTTTTTTTTTTCTAGGAAGTTGAATTGAAGGAATTTCGGATTAGGTGTGGATCGTCTACGGTTAAAAGGTTTAGCCTGTCTTGTAGGAATAGGGCAACTGATTTTTGCCACGTTCCCCGTTCTGAAGCGATGACTCTTAGGGGGCAGTCAGGCTTGTGGGTTTTTGCACTAAAAAATACTTCTAAGGATAACGTTTTGCTGCGGTCAATGTAGGAGCAAAGTTTTTTGAGTTCAAGCGATTGACAAAATTGCCTCGCGGCTTGTTTTACCTTACCTAATGCAGCAATGCTATCTCATCATGGCTGTTGAAGACGGATTCAATCGCTGCTTTTGCCTTTTCGCTGAATGTATCTTCGCGCATAAGGACAAAGCCTCCTTCTTTATCAGCAGGCATGAGTGCTAGGGAATGCTCTTTTAGGTACCTCTCTACTCTCTTTAGAGGTAGAGAAGTACTGCCGTCTATGAGGTATTTTAGGTACTTCTCTACTCTCTTTAGAGGTAGAGAAGCTACCGCCATCTATAAGCGACGGCGGCAACCAGACAACCGGCAAGCCGGTTCTCTGGTTGATGCCCTTCGGAAGCGAGGACAGCAAAACAAATATATGCTTAATTTCGTTTCGTGATCTTGACCTTGTAACGCAAACACCATTTTATGAAAATTACGCGGTTATGCAGATGCTTGGAAACTACGAAAGTACAGTACTCACATGTGAAGTCAATCCGGCCAGCATGCACAGTGGCAATCGTTACCCTGGGTAGAGAGAAATTTAGCCAGTGGAGTAGAACTGCTAGTCTGGGATCTATATATGGGCTCACATACTGTACTGATAAACGACCGCCCGTGCGCCGGTACGATGCTCATCCAGATCAAAACGGCAAACTCACCGCGCGGCACACCCGAACGACTTGACCGAACGTCTGAGTTGAAGAGGAGAAAGACAGCGAAAGCCAAGCGAAAGACGATTAAAACAAAGCAGATAAAGTACAACAAATACAACGGGCGACTTGCTGTTTCTAGAAAAAAAGATTTCTTCAAGCAGCATCCAGGGCACTGGGCGACTGGCGACCGGCGCCGCAATGTCGCGGCTTCGCCTCTTGGCGTCTCCAAGTCTCGCCACAACGGAACAAAAGCGCAGACAGTCGTCAACTTTTTGTTTTTATTTTGATGTTTATGTTCGCTTTCTCCTTCCTTGAGGAATATTGCTTAGCAGCAAGAAACGAAAATACACACACGCACACAAAGAATAGCTCTTTAGTTTTTCGGCATAGGCACACTCTCAGTAAAAAAGGGTATATTCTTGCACCCTTCGTCCCATATAAGACACTCCAAAACTTCAATTCGACCTACAGCGCACTGACGTCGATCCGATGGTAAAAACTTTCACGAACGGTTTGATAGTCGAGTGGTACAATATATTAAAATAGCTTATGTACGTGTTACTGACGGCAAAAAAAAAAAAAAAAATAATCTCAAAACTTTAATGTTTTCTTTCTGTAATCTTTGATACGTACTTTGACTGTTGATTAAGTTATGTCGTACCGTTATCAAGCCCCTCGTAAAAGTTGGGGCCGTCTGTTCGACGTTTGTGCGCTGTACGTCGAAATGAAGTTTTGGGGGTGCATTATATGGGACAAAAGGGTGTAAGACGACACCCTTTTTTTTAGAGTGCAGATATATTCCGTTTCAGTGCGATGGACACCACTACCTACACGAGCCAATCCACAGTTTATAGCTTATCTCATGGCTTCGTGGACCCCGCGTCGCTCAACACCACCTAGACAGAAGGCCTCTGCATGGTCTCCTCTCCCTTTATGAAACGTCATCAGAGTCGGATCGCTTTAACTCGGCTACTGGGCCCGAGCCCGACCTTCAACGCGCTGATTGGACAGTATTCGACGCCTCAGACAGTATTCGACGCTTTCTGTCCGTTATTCGTGTACCCTACACTCTTAAAAAAAAGGGTGCGTAAAGGGACCATCCCCACGACTCTAGCGCCCTCTATTCAGAAGCGGTAACTCGAGCTGTTCGTCCCTCGGGCATTTCGTTGCTCCCACTGGAGTTGCTCCCCTAATGAATACTTTAGTCCCCTCGTCAATAATGGCTGCCGCGAGCCTTCTATGAAGTGGAGGAAGCATCACTCGAGTAGCTATGTATCGCTATCCGTGTGCGGTAGCGTCGACATTTGTAAATCTGTGTGGTAATATTATAGTTTTCACTGGAAGGTGAATAACAAGTTTGTGTGATTATAAAAAGTGCGTTATTTGTGCTTATGTGTTTATTTATACTAATGTTATTTTATTGCCTTTACCGCTTTTATACTAGAATCTTAACTGTATTAAGGTGAATAGTATTATTGTATACAAAATGAGATATTTTGTTCTAAGGCAGCTCGAGCTCATAGGGAGAAGTAAATTAGTTGACTGTCCACACGGAAAAGTTCATATATTTTCATTAAATGATATGGGACTTAATCAGCTCGCGGTGTTGAGTGATTATACGATCGTCGCAAGCTGATTTGTCGACCCCATAATGTAATTCGATCGAAATTAGATTCCTTTTGCCATCTGGCCGGGGTATGATGCAAGAATTCAGTGACTGCACGCGATAACATCGCTTACATGATCGTAAGTGACATTTGTCTAGCCGTGTCCGCGTTGACTACGTCTACCTGATTTTTAACTGTGATCTGTTTTGCTGTGTCCAATCACTGCGTGTCTCGCCATTTTGTCGAAGTATTTCTGTGTAAAATATGCATTCCTACAGCAATAATTGCGTGACTCAATGTTTTCTCTATACGCCTACCTCGTACCATTTCATACCGATTATTTAGCGGTGTAATATTTTGACCGTGTAATAAAATATTTTCGAGACCCCTTGATATATGTGCAGCTTTCATTTTAGCTAATAAGACACGCGTATGTGACTAAAAGCGCGTTACGACGGTCGATCCACGCGCGTTGCCTTCGCTTCGACGCGCGCCCCCGATGGCCTTCCTTCGCGACGTCACGAGAAGAGCGCTACGGCCTTGTTTTCTAGGAGGTGTTGGGTAGGCCCCACTTCCTCTCCTCCTTTCCCCTCCTCCTTCCATTCAGTTTCCCCGCTAAATTTAGGGGGAAAAATGACATCACATGACAATCTAGCGGGGAAGTGAATTGGTGTTGAAGTCACGTAGCGGGGAATTGAATTGGTGTTGAGGTCTCGTGACGTCAATTTTCCCGCTAAATTTAGCGGGCCGGTTACGCCAACGGAGACGCCACAAAATCCGGAAATGGGCGCCTAAGAGCTGTGCTCTAAAGAAAGGTACGACCAACACATACACACACACAAATAGGAGTCAAGAACGGCCGTAGACATTGTTCGGGAGAGAGAGAGAGGAGGTAATGTTAGTTTAGAAGGGGGATATCTTTTTACCCGAATATTTTATTATAACTCTCTGAAATGCTATGGTTCAGTGCTAGGGCGATGCCCCCCCCTTTACACCTTTATGCCCCTTGCCCTCTTTCGACGCCCCTGGGGGAGGAGGGTAAATCGCCCCCCTCCCAGTCCTCCTGTTTCGACTACCCTGCTTAGAGGCGTTCCAACTGAGCTACGACGAGGAACAGCACAGCGTGCAATTTTCAAAATAACGAGACATTCTTGAATTAAAACGGCTCGCGTTTCATGAACTCGCGAGCGGCCATGACCCACTTTCAAGCGAGAGGTACGTGCCGGGGCTCGTAGTGTGCGGGCGTATGGGCAGGAGATCGAACTATAGGGGTGCGCTCTGACCCGTTTGTTGTCCCCATACTCGGTGTTTACTCAACACAAGGCCTGTGCACATGCCCAGAGGCCTTATGGGCATGTCCATGTCATCTTCTACAATAGAGTGTGGGGCACAGTTTAATGTAAAAAATACTAACAATCGACGAAGCGACATTAAGTGCCGGATCTATCCTCAGAGAATGCGAGCTTGACCCACTTCGGCTTTTGTGCTGAGCTGGGACCGTGCATGCTGCATTGTTCATGCAGGCCGGAGTGGAAACAAAAGAGACCCTCCTCCCCCTCACCAGAGAACACGAACTCCAGCCGAACGCTGACGCCGCGTTCGGTTATGTCGGCCGAGCGCTGAGTCATTGTATTTGTTGTCCCCATCCGTGTAGTTCTAAAGTTAACCGTTTGGGGCGCCACGGTCGCTCCTCCTCCCCAATAGTTCATACCTTTGACGTCAGGGTCAGGATTATCAGTTGTGAACGACAAATTTGATATTGCGTGTTCAAATCGACGGTGACAAGTTTGGTTGTGTACGATGGAAGCTTGGTGTCCTCGCGTTCTTGAAACATCACCGGAAATATTGACAACCTGACATTTATTTCCGTTGATGAACACAGAATTAATCCCTGCTTGGCTAATCTTCGAAAGTCTACTCTAAAATGATTTTATTCCGCCGATGAGGGGACAACTGCCCGGAGGCGAAATCCGCCCGAAAGTGGACAACGCTACTCGGCTGGTTGTGACCTATTAGCGGCGAGATGTTTCGGTGGCGCCCTCGTTTGGTTACCTTTCGTGACGTCATTACCTTGTGAACAGCAGCTTCAATGGTGTTTGTAATGAGCAGGTGGAAGCCTGAAATCATAGCGCTCTCAAAGCAACACTGCCAATACCGTCAAAATTAAAGTTTTTACATTCATCTTATTTCCGTCGATGAGACATCCTTTGCTGACGTCATAGTCAGGATTCAGCCAATTCTGGGGGGTCGACCACAGCGACGCTTTCGGTCGCTCACGTTGCCAATAGCCACGTCGAACTACACTTATAAATAAAAAGAACGGCAGGTACGCTTTTTAGTAAATTCTGCTTCATCGGCGGAAATAAGAACGATACCAGACTATCAACTTCGACGGTGTTGATTTTAAAATACAATTCCCAAGCCTCCATCGTGCTTTTTTCGAGACCATCAAACATGTCGGTTTCAGCTGATAATTTCTGTCGTGACGTCACACGTAGGAACCACGGTCGTCTCCGCGCGCTCTCTCGTGCTGCTCTTGTTCGGCGCATAGGGAGTGCTAGGGAGTTTTCGCTCCTTTAAAGGGATACTTCAACGAAATTTGAAATATATCCGCCGTGTTCAAAAATAGGTTGAATATGATCCACAATATCCGTAAATGACAATCGCACGTTTGTATTTTGAGCCTGGTGGCTCTATTTTTTGTTATAAACGGCCCACTCTGGCAAGCGCTCGGAGAAGGCCCAGCTTAGAGCACGTGACATCCGACGCAATCGTGACGTAGGTCGTCTCGGGACGAGCAAAGCTACCGCGAGGCTGACGTCAAGAGGATGGCCTAGTCGTTCCAGCCACCGAAGCGGCTGCTTTTGTAAGAATTTTGAGTGACGGGTTAATCTTCTATAATCTTCTAGAGGGGCAATAGCGACTTCTGGGACGTACAAAAGGAATTCTCGGGAAGAGGGGAGTTCCTCCTTTCCCTCTTCTCTCGTCGTGGCCGGAGCAGCCGGAGACGAGACAACAACCGTCACTGCCTCTCAAGGTTCCTAGACGGATCTTACAAACGAGGCGTTAGCGACATCCACCAGGTGCTCTTTGCTAATCGTTTAATTCGTTTTAAGATTCCTTTTCGTGTCTTTTTTAACCAGATATTGGTATGTTCGATGTGATACTGCTTCTTTGAACACATATGGATAATAAAATAAGCGCCGAAATTTCGTTGTAGCACCCCTTTAAAGGCCGACGGCCAGACCAAGGCAGAAGATCCTCCTCACCATGGGGGAGGAGGAAACAGTCAACGGTGGACAGGGTAGAAGGGGGGAGATGAGGAAGTGAGGTAAAAGTGGAAAGCGCGAACTGGTCGTCAGTCTTTAATGAAAAACGCCACGACGATAAAATGATCTGTGGGTTTGTGAGAAAAGAAAACTTCGCAGCAATCTTTCGGCTCCTTCCCCCACTATGTCATAACACAAAGAATATTTGGGTTTTACGAGTTTAGCGACCCAGGTGCTCCATGCTAATCGTTTAATTTGTTTTAAAATTTCTTTTCGTGTCTTTTTTAACAAGATATTTGTTTGTCCGATATGATACTGCTCCTTTGAACACGCATAGACCAAACAATAAGCTCCAAAATTTTATAAAATTCACCCATAAAAGTTTTAATAAATGGTCCTCAAAGGGACGATAGTTACTCCCCCGTCACTATAAATATCATCCCTTTAAGTGGCACAATTAATCCCCAAAGGGACGAAAACATAGTCCCCAATGAAAAAAGTTATGTACCCAATCAGCACTGTGGATCATCAAAGGGATCAAAGTTACTCCCCCAATTGTAGACATGACACCCTCAAGGGACCATAATTAATCCCCTGAAGAGTTAAGCTTAGTCCCTGGTGCCCTGCTGTAAAGATCAAAAACACACCTTTTAGCAGATCAAAACTTCGACCTAAAGGGATCAATGCAAATGGGCTAAAAGAAAAGGAAGGGACTAAACCGGCGTTTTTTTCGTTTTTGGGGGAATCACTCTCAGTGACATCGATTTAGTCCCCAGAAAGGACGAAATAGTACTCCTTTTTTTTTTTTTTTAAAGACTGTATAACCGAGCAATGGTGCCCCGATGACCGGGGGACTGTCGCCATCGAAGCCCGTGGCTCTAATTAAGTTTAGGAGCTTAAACAGAAGAAAGTGCGAACGAAGTTCCGGGAAATGCAGACACCCAACACTGGCGAAACCTCTCATCCGGAACTTTCACTCTTTCTAACGCTCCAGCAAGGGGGAAAGCGCTATAACCCTTTCCCCTTTTCTCTCTCGCTCTCAAAATGGCGAAGAGGGGAGAGGAATAGTGTCGCGGTGGAGTGAAAAGCCCCGCCAAATTTGGCCCCACTATCCGGGGAAAAGTGGTGCCATTCATTGTTGAGGAAATGCTTGAGACACGTGCCGCGTGCCACTTCTGGGAAGCACATGGCTACACATGGCGTCTGAGATCTAGCTCAGTGCTGCGCTCTGTCGCCACGATCTTCGTAGTAAATAAAAAGAAAGGCGGTCACTCGTGAAATAAACAAGAGCAGAGCCCACGTGGGCCTGCGGAAAAGACGAGGTGTTTCACATGACGAGGTGGTGACCGGCGGGGCCGGGGGGGGGGGGGGAGCCCCGGAAGGAAAGAGGCGTCCGACACGGATGGTGGCTGGTAGCGTACTCCGTTTATTCAACGGTAAACAAACATGGAAGTCAAGCGCCACGGGGACGCAACCCTGAGAACACAGGGGCCCTGATGGACAGTGGCGCCACCTGGCTAGTGTATATGGAAATTGCGAAAAATTTAAATACAACAATCTTCCCATGGGCTGCACGTTGCACTTGCCTCTTGCATCGACGTACCTTGCGCTACTTTTAAAACATTAAGGGGGGGGGGGGGGGGGGGGCTGTTACAACGGGCTATCACGTACTGCAAAGTCGGGCGAGGGGAGAAAGGGCAAGCACTATGAAGGCTGGGGACCTCCTCTCCTTTCTAACAATCCTAGCCTTTCCCTTTCTCCTTCACCCTCCTCTCCCGTCCCGCCTTCCTAGTGCTCGCCCTTTCCCTCTTCGCTTGGCGTTGCCTTCGCCTGAACTGCACACAACTAGTGACACAAAGTATAGTGACGCCACTGAGACGATTGCAACAAGGCAACTGGCAGCCGCCATCTATCGGCTCGGGCGGGAATGCCCGTGCAATATTAAGATTGGCAAAGCTATGATCACGCGCACACTGCACGTGCTTTCACGCATGGGGCACCAGTCGGGGCCCTGCGTTTCATCGCACCATGAAACGCGAATGTATCTGTTCCCGTGACATGCGAGTTCGTAGCGGATTCCCGCGTTTGTTGTCCGCGACCTGCGCGTGCGATATTGGTTCCCGTGAAACGAATCCTTACGGGTTACTTTTGACCACCATTAAAGAGAGAAAAGGCTGCTTTTGTAGGAATTTTGAGCGACGGAGACCCGTTGCTCTCGGGCAGGGGGCGCGAGCACGTCCGCAAGACGCGACCATGTTATGCTGGCAGCAATATCCAGGCGGTGCTGTAACGTTCGATTTCACACGTGCCACGTTCGAATTCAAGCATCTTTCAGCACCTGTAGACGCGCGATAACAAAATGCCTAAAAAAAATAAAAAAAAATAAAAAAAAAAGAATTATGCAGCTCGCGGCCTCAGCATTCCGTTCAGCTTTGTTATTTTATTGCGTTCTTTCATAGCTTCGGTGAGCCCGTATATTTCACTTTACGTGATAGCGAAGCTGAAGCTACTTGCAAAAACATGTTCCCCTGAACGATGCTCGCACTGCACGAGCGCGCGTGCTTGGAAGGGACACCGCAAGCTCGGAGCTCGCTTTTGTAGCCTCTGCTACGCTGGCACTTAGAATGGAACGGAGTATAAAAAACTGTAGTGGGGAAGCGTGATGACGCACGTTCGAAACGCGAGCCAAATATTATATTTTTTCTCGCCTGGAACGCTGATCAAAACTTGAGAGCTACGCGCCTATAGCGACGTCCGGGCAAATCTG
>JABSTQ010004845.1:0-45647 GCA_013358835.2 Ixodes persulcatus | reverse complement strand
TAGGCAATGCTTTGGAATCTTGCAAGCCTTAACAATCCACGCACAGCCAAAGCATGAGAAAAGGTGACAAGTGCTCGCTGGAGGCTGGGCGTTAAAGGGGCCCTGCAAGGACTTTTTTACTGGTTTATAATTTGCACCGCACCTGTGCGCACTGAACGTAGTAACTTAGTAAAACTTTTCTTTTCTCGAAAATCGCTTTATTTTAAAAGTTATAGGCAAATTAAGATTACAAAAACAAGCAAAAAATAACCTCCCTCATGACGTCCTTGGTTGCTTGAGTGGCCGTGAACATGGAGGAGGGGTAGTGGGCTCATCGCGAGCGCTCACGGCTGCTGCTCTCCGTGTCGACGGCTCGAGAGGGCGCGACTAAAGCATGTTCTCGATAGGCTGTACGCAGCGGGCAGCCGGAGCGGCTCTCATTGAATTTGCTGCGCGATTCAACACTAATTCGGCATGACACTTCATTGGCCACAAACGACAGCAAACACGGGGTAAAGCGCGAAACACATGCGCGTCAAAACTGTCCGGTCCGGCGTGCGAACTGTCGGGAAGATGGCTGCTCCGAATCGCCGCACAGGACGGTTCGCGACACATGGGTTTCCGACGCGTCGTTGCGTCGCTCCGTTCAGCTCCGCCCAGTTTCGGGTATCCCTCCACCGAATGGATGGATGAATGCTAATGGCTATATATATAACGGGCGGTAGCTCGCGCCACCTAGCCTAGAAAACTAAAATACTTCCCTCGCCCTTCTTGGTTTTTATGACCTTAAAACAAACATAATATTTTTATTACATTCTATTAAAGTGTGCGTGTGTAGAAATTTTTCGTGAGGCTACTTTTCTGCTCAACATCACTTAATCGCGATGGACCGCAGCGGACCTTAGGAGCCATCCCAGCGAAGCGAGCACTGCGTACAAATCACCTGACTACGCACACAGCGCATTGCTGCGTCTCTCCCGAAGTTCACGTGACACTCACACGGCATTGGAATGGCTCGTAGCGTCCGCTGCTCTCCATCGTAAGGTGAAACGGAGTACATTCGGGTTTCGACGGCCTCGATCGGTCCCAGAAGGACGGCTTGCTATGGCGCGCGAGATCAGCAGCTTGTTTTGTGTGCGCGAGAAAACTCGATGGCGTCCATCTCCTTCACCGCGCACCGCCAGATGTGTGTGTCGTGTAGGAGTTGTAGAGGGGGAGATCCGCTTCCCCGAACTGCCCGAACCACGAAGCGCCTCCTCGCCCGATCGGGTGACAACATGACCTTCGCGCCATCCGTGCTGCCATTGGCTGCGGCCCTCCGAAATTCGGACAGCCGTGCGGCGATATCTAGCAAGTTGGACGCACGCCGCGCCGCACGGAGCCCCCGTCGGACGTTCCGATGCGACGAAAACCCTCGCCCTCCTTCCCTCCTCCCTCCCTCCTTCCGGCGGTTCGCACGTCGGATCGGATGGATTTTTCGCGCATGTGTCTCGCGCTTAAAGATCAGTTCAGAATGGGCGCCACTTCGCGCTGCCATACCGCGGAACGGCCAAACCCCAAGACAAAGCTTCTCGCCGAAAGCCTTCGGAACGCTCGGAGCCGGTCGGATCATCCTGTCCATACGACCGCAGCGCCGCCTCGTACATCCGGGACCTTTCCGTGTCGGCGCCTAATCCCACTACACCTTTCTAGTATGCGCCGCCTTTTCCATCGCTTGGTGGCGGGTATGTCGACGGGTCATTTCTTGTTTCTGTACTTTATAAACTACATTCGTTTCTTTTCTGATCTAAAATACTGAACAAAAACTACTTTTATAAATAATTGAAACGGTTCGAGCCACTTATATTTTGTATTTCGACTAAAAAGAAGCTTTCAGCGGCTCTGACCAGTAGTAAGCCCAGGACCAAAGACGTCACAATTTGCGCCCTTTCGGTACCGCGGGTCGCCCTCGTCGGTGGAGGAGGTTTCCGCGTCGTCCGGTTAAAATATGACGCACTGATATTTAGTTACTCTCTTCGTGCCCGCTGGCTTGCCCGAACCCCGAGACGTGGAAACCGCAAAAAAGGTAGACGCTTAAATATGATTGCAGGGCCTCTTTAAGAGATGCCCTGCATTTCACATCTTGTAAGCAACTATTAGCACCGAGATGTTCTGGTGATATCCTGTTTCGTTTGCGACATCACGGGCAGATTGATACTTCAGCCCCATGTCCCAGGTAAGAAAAAGAAAAAAGCCTTTCATGCAAGGCTTGTCAAAATATTGGGTGCCAGGAAATATCGGCCATCAATTTTCAGTCCTTGAGAGCCCTATGTTCATGTTCTGCGGCCGCATTGAAAAGCACTGCAAGAGAGCCCAAATACGCACCCGATCTCGCCACACCAGTCTCCTCCTGCACAATAAATTCTGTCTGCTATGGTCACCAAATGTCAATAGATGCACATTCCAATGCAGCTACTGAAGCCAGCTACAGCCACACTATCTTCCAAATGCAATCTGCTACTAATGCAACGGTAGCTTGCGCTCCAAGCTAGGCTTCCAAACACTGCAGGTCACCCCGCGCTTTGGCGAGGGAGGTGACCGTGTGGTCAGCTGCTGCAGTTTACAAAAAAGTATTCATAACTGCCACAACTACCTACAGTAAAACAAGCAATAATCAAAAGTTGAAAACTATGCCATAAGACTGTGGCATAAAACAAAGCCATTGCAAATAGTTTCAACATTGAGGAAATATATATTTTCAGCACACTGTTGGTGCAAATTCTCTCACTTCTGTTGAAGTAGAGTGCAGCAAAATAGGGCAATGTTGCGACCGAAGAATTCCCCAGGAAGACTCAGGCAGGGCCAGGCCAGGACAGGAACCCCAGGCCGACTCCAGGCAGGAACATCAGGAGACGGGAGGGTGTCTCACGATAAACTCTGTTTAATTACATATGTACAGAAGTTTCTACATCGTCCGAGAGCACACTTTGCGACCTCTCGGTTGCTCTTCTTATAGGGTCGCTGTAGGTGCTCCAGCGGTTGGCAGCCAATGGTGGCCGAACTGCCAACGAACGTCATGTTCAGGCCCCGCCCCCACTCATGCTCTCGAGCACGCACGCACATACACGCACACACTGCAGCGTCGGACGGGCTTCCCGACCCGGCGCCGGGGCACTCTTGACCTCGATAAGCCGCGCCAGGAGCCGGTGACGAAGGGTCCGCTGTCAGCTCGTGAGACGTTGACCGTGATGGAGATGATCCCCTCATTGTGCGGCGTCGAGGCTCAGGAAAGGATTAGCGAGATAATCCGCAAGTGGCTGCAGACGAAATCTCGAACCGAACGTACTCGCCCGGAAGTCCCGCCGCCGGCGTCGTCCCCCGGAATCCTCTCCCGGCAGCGCAGCTGGTTCCTGGATCGACTGACCCCCACCTCGGGCCAGCGCGATTACAGCCAGAGAGAAGAGCTCAGCTCAGCTCCGCTCCCAGGTGTGGCGGCGTCAACACGGCGCCGGGCGACGCGTTCTGTCCACAACGGCTCAGACAGCCGGGCGCCGACGTTCAATGGGAAGGCCAAACTCCGCCGGGTGGACAAGAAAGGGGGGCGAAGGAAAAGACGTGGCCTTGGTGAAGGCCCATCGCAACAACACCTCCGCCGCCACTGAGCTCGTCAGGAGGGCAGCAGTCCCACACTGCTGCGCTGACTCGATGAGTGCCTCGCTTTCTTGGGAGAGGGTCCGGTGTTTATCACCTGCCTTGAGGCGTAGGCGAGGGCCGGGTCCAAAATCTCTGGAGAGGGGGACCTCAACTCAGGTCACAAGAGGAAGGCATTGGCGAGACAAACATAGCAAGTCACAGTCCCAGTACCGACAAGTGCCCCGCTTTCCTCCCCCGATCCGCCAGACCAAAAAAAAAAAAAAATAAAGACAACCCCCCTCCACCTATTACCTAAAATCTCCCTCACTGGACACTCGAGCTCAGGCTGTCACTAAGCCCTTTAAAGTAAACCATACCCTAGACCAGGCAAACAGAAACAAAAGTTATGGTAGCGTGCTTTGAAGTAAAAACACAATCACAAAATCAAAATGACCCTTTCTAAGGATTTGAAACAAAGAAAAAACTTTACAAATTTGTACCATCCGATCATGGAGCTCGTTTACGTCTTAGAAGCCCCGCATGGATCATCAGCGTTCCTCTTTTAGCTGTGCCCCTTTCTACTTCGCCTCGAAGGCTTACTACCGTGAAGCGAGATAAACTTTCGAGCTTGCTAACACGACGCACTGCCGCTCAACAAAACGCAAAAAAACGGACTCCCGTGAAAAGAACACATTACATACCGTTACGTAACTCACATAGGGCATATCCCTATTAAATTCAAGCGCGTCCTCCATAAGGCAAACTATATCGAGGATAAAACCGCTTTAAATGAACTCTACCGCCAACACAACGAGCTGAAGCCGAACAAAACGCAAAACTCGGACTCCCGAAAAAAAGAAAACCTATTCATACCACTGGCTAAGCCGACTTCAGGAAAAGACATTCAAATTAAACATTCCCCTTTTCTGGCGGCCTCTGCCTCGTCCGCTTCTCTCGGAAATCTTTCACCGGCGAGAACCTTGCGCTCTAACCTACACCCAGTCTGTTCTCGGTGCCACTCTCACCAGAAAAGCCCTGGTCCCCAGACTCGACAGTCTTCTCGAAGCCACAGTCGGAAAGTTCAGACTTGATTTTAACACCTGACTTGATCCGCGAGCCGAGCACGTACTCATGGAACCCGGGGTACTTGGTCGAGATCGTGGAGTTGTCCAGCAATGCTCCTGCATTCTGCCGATTAACTTCTCTTCTCGCAGCGGAAGCCCGAGACGAGTGTGACGGCTTGACTCCCGACTTCCTCCCGCTGGGTGACTCCCTGCAGCTCTTCTTCTCGTCCGAACGGCTCTGTCTCGTCGTTTCCGCGTCCAGCGTGGATTTGCTGGTGTCCCCTCCAAGCCTGTTGCTCGCATTTCTGCTCTGGATCGGCGGCTCCCTGGGATAGGTGTCCTGGCGTTTGCTTTCTCCCGGCCCCGAAGAGAACTTTCGGGCGTTGCGCGCGCTGAGCCTCCGGTCCCGGTCGGAAGCATTCGGACCAGAACGGAAGACCCAGCGCCGCCTCCTAGAGCGCCGCTGCCTCGGACCTCCTTGCTTGTTCAGCTTTGGCTCCCTGGCGTCACTGCTGTGCTTCTTGCTCCTCCAGCCGCTGTCGGTTGGTGCTTCCTTGGGGTGGATATCTTCGCGATTTCCGTCTTCCAGCCCAGACGACAGCTTTCTCTTTCTGGAGTTGCGCCTCTTCAGCTCCTGGTGACCGTGTTGATTGGATGGGGCCGGGCCGGATTGGAAGGCACCGACCCTGCGCCGACTTCTCTTCTTGGTTCTCCTTTGAGTGACCGGCCCGCTCATGCCGGCGCCTGAATTCTCGATATCAGACTTGCCGTGCCATGATCGGGACGATCTCTCGGACCGCCTGCGCCTCGGATCTTCGCGCTTGCCCAGACTTGGCTCTTCCATGTCGCAGCCGAGCCCCTTGCTTTCGCAGCCGCTGTCCGTCAATACCTCCTTGGGATGAATATCTGCGGGATCTCTGTGTCCCAGCCTCGACGACAGCTTCCTTCTGCGAAACTCGCCTTCGCCAGATTTCCGAAGGTGCCCTTCATCGGAAATGTCCGGACCAGGACGGAGGACGCTAATCTCGGGCTGCTTCCTCCTCCGTTGTCTTTTCCGTCTGGAAGAAGACCCGATGTCACACTGCGATGGAGACGAGGTTTCCGAGGGACTCTGCTTCGGATTTCTCTCATCCAGCCTGGTTCTCTCCGTGCTCCCCCTGGATCCCTTGCGCTTGCCGCCGCCGCCATCTGATGGGTCCTTGGGATGGGTCCCTCCACGTTTCCCTTTTTCCGGCCTGGACGACTTCTGCTTCTGGCTCGACGCGTCGCGCCTCTGGCGACGCTGCAGAACAGAATCGTTCGGAATAGGTCGGAGAACGCTGACCCTGCACTGTTTCCTCTTCTGTTTCTTCTTTCCAGAAGGACGGCTCGAACAAGACGCTTTTTTCGAGCACCCCTGACTTGGGTCTCGCTTGTCCAGCCCTGGCTTGGTCTCGGAGTTCCACGGGTGGCGGCTAGGACGACCCAATTCCTGCTCTTCCTCCCTATCCGCTGACTTCTCCGCACTGCTTTCCTTGAGTTGGATGGACTCCCGCGGCAGCATCACCATGCTGGCCATGTCTTTGTCTCCCAGGAAGCAGACGTCACATGCTTGAGAGGCCTCCTCTCTTCCTTTGGCGGGATCGCGATCCCCTCCAACTTCCAGCGCTTCAGGTTTGGAGTCGGCGTTGTGCGGAACGGCGTCGGTAGTCCCGTCGGTACAAAGACCCTGGTCGTCGGTTAAATCGGACCCTTCCTCTTCAACCTTTTCTTTCTGACCCACCGTCTCTGCCGCTACCTGACGTGTTCTAGCTCTGCTCGGCGCGACTACTCTTTCCTCCCTGGATACAAGGTCTTTTTCACGTGACTTCGGATCACCCTCGTACGTGAACCAGTGAGGAAATGTCGCTGCTAGGTACTTCGAGTCTGTGACCTCTACTACTACCTTTCGCCTTTGAGACCGAACTTCCTGCCTCAACGTTTCGATCTCTAGCCTTTTCTGCGCTAATTCACGAGCCCGCTTCTCGCGTTCGCGTTCGCGTTCCTCCTTCGCTTTTTCTTCCCGTCCTGCTTTTCAGCCTTCGCTTTTTCGTCCCGCTCCCACTTTTCAACCTTGGCTCTCTCTTCCCGTTCCCGAATCAGCTCCCAAGCCTCCCGAAGCTCCACGTCGGACACTTCCGCCTCACGAAGGAACCCCATGATCGGCCCCCTTCGTTTTGCCTGCCCCACATCTACGCCAAGCTCCTCGCATACCGCCAACAAATCAGGAACACGTAGCCCACTGACATCCATGGTCCCGAGTGTCGCCATTCCCCCTCCCCTATCTAACTCAGTCAGCTTGAACTTCGCTTTTTCTGAGCCAAAAGGGCAGCCCTCTACTCGCGTACCTAACACTGAGCAAAAGGTCTGGCAAAACAAGGGAAAATTGCAAAGCACTCACCCGTACCAGGAACCATGAGCAGGCACGTCATCCCATCTCTGCCAACCAGTTGTTGCGACCGAAGAGTTCCCCAGGAAGACTCAGGCAGGGCCAGGCCAGGACAGGAACCGCAGGCCGACTCCAGGCAGGAACATCAGGAGACGGGAGGGTGTCTCACGATAAACTCTGTTTAATTACACAGGTACAGAAGTTTCTACATCGTCCGAGAGCACACTTTGCGACCTCTCGGTTGCTCTTCTTATAGGGTCGCTGTAGGTGCTCCAACGGTTGGCAGCCAATGGTGGCCGAACTGCCAACGAACGTCATGTTCAGGCCCCGCCCCCACTCATGCTCTCGAGCACGCACGCACATACACGCACACACTGCAGCGTCGGACGGGCTTCCCGATCCGGCGCCGGGGCACTCTTGACCTCGATAAGCCGCGCCAGGAGCCGGTGACGAAGGGTCCGCTGTCAGCTCGTGAGACGTTGACCGTGATGGAGATGATCCCCTCATTGTGCGGCGTCGAGGCTCAGGAAAGGATTAGCGGGATAATCCGCAAGTGGCTCCAGACGAAATCCCGAACCGAACGTACTCGCCCGGAAGTCCCGCCGCCGGCGTCGTCCCCCGGAATCCTCTCCCGGCAGCGCAGCTGGTTCCTGGATCGACTGACCCCCACCTCGGGCCAGCGCGATTACAGCCAGAGAGAAGAGCTCAGCTCAGCTCCGCTCCCAGGTGTGGCGGCGTCAACACGGCGCCGGGCGACGCGTTCTGTCCACAACGGCTCAGACAGCCGGGCGCCGACGTTCTATTGGAAGGCCAAACCCCGCCGGGTGGACAAGAAGGGGGGGGGGGGGGGGGTTCGAAGGAAAAGACGTGGCCTTGGTCAAGGCCCATCGCAACAGCAAGCACTTCGGTACAGTAATGGACCTTTTTCCAGTAAGGTTCTGCGCATGCGTACACTCCGGCTGTCGCCGTTTTCGCAGGACACCGGGACGCGGTGCCCTGCGAAAATGGCGACAGCAGCATTCTCAGCTTCTATCTTCGCGCGTATTTAGTCTATTTTGATGCTTTGTCTTTTAGTATCGGTAGTATGGGGTATACAAAGTACTGAAAACCGATACAACGGCACGATCCCAAAGTGTTTTGACGGGCGGAGGCTCTTCTATTGTAGTTTGCAGACAACTCTCCAGACGGCGCTCGTTACTCGAAAAAGGTCCATTGCATCACTGTGATGGGGAACCCCCGTCACATCTGAGCTAGCAGAGCAGTCCCCCCTGCCAATGGCTTTATGCCATCCCATCAATTTATTTCTAAAATTCTAGACCTCTTCACCCTCCGTCGCATGGGTGCTACCATCTTGGAATCGCGTGACACAGCCGCCATAAAGTGGCTTCAAATTGTCGCTCCTCTCTTTCCTCCGCTCTTTGGCAAAGGCATATTGTTTTTTTTTTGCTGCGTTTTACTGCAATTTTTTGTCTTGCTTTGTGAAGTGTCGTCTGACACTTATTTTGTACTACCTAATGCATGCCATCATTATGTGTATAATTTCCGCACCTTATTTTATAATAGCTTACGACTATTTGCACCATCGGCGTACCGGTGGTTCGAAGATTTGGCAGGGAAGGAAAGCAGATGACATGCTAGGTTTTTTTTCTTCCTTGTTTTGCGACAATGCAATAAAGTTGTTCAAAGGCTTGCCGACTTTAGGCATACTTTAATTCAATGCCAGCTGTTGGTGTTGTTTGCACAAAAAGAAAGCTTAAAAGAAGGAAAAAATTACATGGCAAGTTATAAAGTTTACCTCTTTGCATTTCTGGAAGAACAATGTATAGTTCCCATTTTAATCAAACCAGTCTCGTGTAGCTCTAAGTGGTGGGTACATGGTCTTCGATCGAATCTGGCAGAAAACTATTCTGTGCCTCAGCGGAACTTGGCAAAAGGCGAAAACTTCAGTCTTGGTCAAGTTCTGCCAAGCAAAGTACCGACATCTAGCTATGCGTTTGCTTGATGAGGCAAACCACATTTCATCATTACCACACCACCACCACCTGGTAGGCGACATTAGTTTCTAGCTCTACACTGTGATAGAGGAGAGTGAAATTAGATGTGTTCTAGAGCACTACACAGGCCTAGCCTAAACCTTAGTCAAGGTTCAGCCGCTCTACGAGGAGCGATGTGCTATCTGTTCTACTTTCACACATTCTGGCAGACAGATTGGGCAAATGTGATTCAATATACCCCCAGCCTTCTAATTGAGTGCAGCCTACGTAAGAAACTCGTTTTCAAAAAATGCTGTCAAAACATGACAGTCAAGCAGCCTGCTAAAGCTGCAATCTCGTGAAAACAGGTGCAACAGGGGTCTTTGTATGCTTACTAGGCGCACTTTGTCGTCGGGACGGACAGAATGGGCTGCCAGGAGGCCCGGGACTGGCCCCGAAAAGTAGGCCCACGCAGTGCTCTAATGTGCGCCACCATGGGACCAAACACAAGCCGGACTCAGCAGCTCCGCTGGCATTCAGTCAGTGGCAATGGACTTCCGCTTGTCCAGGGCCGGTGCTCGGTTTATACAGTACATATCCAGAAAGAGGAGATTGTAATTGAACTTGGCGACTCACAGAATCGGTTGGGTTCTATTCCTTTATTTTACCCTCAGAGCCAGGGGCATGACACAGTGCAATTGTAAATGCAAACATAGGAAACAAACATGTTAAACAATGGTGTAAACAAGTTATACAATAGTGGTTTAAATTGTTGGTGACAGGTCAAGAACGAAGTGGAAGCCCCTCCCACCACTTTTAACTTTAGCACAGTGAATGTTGTGCTAAAGTGGAAAGATATTTTCCTGTGCGCATATGCGCCTTTTTAAAGTTTGTGGTCTTTTCTCTCAACCAAGATCTCCTCACTTTCGGTTTTGCGACGACTTAATGGACCACACAATTTAGAGACTTCGCAAGCCCCATTTTTGTAACATTGAATGACGCCATTTGCGAGACGCAATTTGAGGCAATGAAGAACTTGCTTCGTTGGATGAATAGGGCCCCAAAAGTGTGACTGACATGTTCAAGTTGTGCCTCACTCTTTACCCTTGCTTGGCAGCAGCGGAGAAAACCAATTTTAAGAGAGGACAAAATGGCATGGAGTTCACTGCCCGCCCCTTGACATCGCCCAGTTCTGTGGGAGCTTAAAATTTGGTCTCGGAAATGGCTTTTTTTTTTTCTTTGCAAACATACCTCCCAAGTTTTACATTTTGAGGTTCATGTCTAGGCATCATTTTTATTTGCCTAGGAGAATAACAAAATGGTCAATTTTGAGCTGTCACACAAACAAATCAAGCTCGTATCAGCTAACTGTGCAGTGGCCACAGCAAGCCGACGTGAAAGGTTTGTGGTCACCAGCATGAAAGTGGTATGCCGCGTGAGAAGTGCTCTATTAACTCGCCACTACAGAGCTGCCATGAAAGATGCACTCAGCTGACCCCATCAAACTCTGCCGCCCCTACGCTCCGTTCACCCCTACGCTGACAGGGCAATAGAGGCCATGTGGTTAGTGGGTTAAGCTTTTATTGCCTCATGTCCTCTCTGCACATCTGTACAAGCAAAGGGCATATTAGGCGATGCAAGACTGACTATCGGCTGGTTCACCGAGTGTGTAGCTTTCAGTGCGCTGTCAGCTAAGGGGCGAATGAAGTCTAAAGTTGGTATATAAAAGCCGCCTACTGTCCCACTCTCAGGCATGCCACCCTTGACCAGTCCAGTCGTTGAGCTTAAAAGGGACCATGAAATGACCTTTTTACTTTTGCCAGATAACTTTTACATTAAACCTGTCAATGTTCACTGAATGCCAAACAGGCATCCGTTTTCGTCTCGGTTTATTAACTTTTACACAAAAAATTAATGAAATATTGACTTTTTCTTTCTCTCCGACTGACCGCAAAACAAGCTGCGGCGTAATTTTGACGGTCGTGACGTACCCTGTTTCCGGAACCGGAAGTTATCTCGGCAGTAGGAGAATGGGAGCGTTAGCGGCGGCGAGTTGGCAGTGTGCTGGTAGGTTTTACTGCGCTGATGGCGCTGATGTCACCGATGTATTTTCTGAATCGGCGCCTCTCATCGCCGCGATAGCCATGGACACATCGCAGCTGAGCGAGATTCAATTAGATATGTCGCGCTACAGCGACAGCATGGGACTAGTCCCATACTCCGGTATGCCTGTTGGGAAGTGCGGCGAGTCTTCCGGTGAAGACTCCAGAAGTCAACCCAACTGTCATTGTTGGTAAAAGGCGGCCCGTGTCAGTCGTTTGCAAAGCGACGTAGTTAGAAACAAATTGCCGCGGCGTTTTTCGCGGCCTCGGAGATGCAGGAGCAAGCCGACGTTAAAAAAAAAAAATACATTTGAACTTCGACAGTGTCAGCAAGAGCCACGTAAATACCTGTTCACACTCGGAGCGGACGTGCGCGTTTGATGGAAGTGCTGTATTCAAGCTGTTGGTAAGTGCTTCGGGACCGATCTTTTACGATTGCAACTTGATACTGACGCGACACTCGGCTATGGAAGGTTGGACCGGCATTGCAAGTAGCTCCCACGAACTGTTATAGCTCGACAGTGACCTGCAGTCTGTCAGAATAAAAATGGCATACTAATAACAAAGTGTACACATCGCGACACTGTTAGCGCGAACACGACCTCGGCGCATTTTCGCATTTTACTTCTAAATAGTATTATCGAGCACGAAATTTTATCGCTTACATTATATAACTAAATGAGCTCTTTCCGTAGCGATAAAAACTTGGATGAAATCCCTTGGTTTCAAAGAGAAAAACTGGAAAAACCGGCGATCGCTTAATCGCGCTAACAGTGTCGCGCTCTGTACATACCGTGTTACGAAGGTAATCCATACGGCGTTTATTTGAGCTCTATATCACACAAAACAAGAAGATAGAATCTACGAGAGTCCCTTTTCGACGACAGTGTTCGTCAACACTGCCTCGGAAAACAAGGGGAAGGGATTGACCTCACCTCTTAATCTAAAACTGAGGTCAGCGATCAAAATACGGGAAGAGTCCACAAGGGTGGCGCGGGCATATTCCTTTCAGCACGCTAGCCGGTCGTGGGCAGACGGTCTTGGCCAAATACCGTTGAAGCAACGCTGCAGAGAGTCAGAGTGCCTGCTAGGCCTATCTGCCGAGCTCGCTTGGTCGCGGGTCGGTGAATTCGTGACCGTTCTAGCTTCTCTCGGGTGTTTGTGGATCCAGCGTTCTTGTTCGTCGTGGTCTGTTTCAAGTACTTTTTTCTTGCTTCTTGAAGTCGGGACGCGCGAGAAGAACACGTAGAAAAATAAACGTTCCTTGATCGTCGCGGCCTATACTCTGTTTCACCTTATGATGTACCGCAGGAAAGGCTACAAGCGCGAGCTCCTTGCTCTAGGGCACATCCCGGCGGCAGAAGCTCTCGTGCGTTAAGAGCAGCTCCCAACGCTATGAGCTCGCGCTTCTAGCCTTCTCTGCGGTACAACATAAGGTGTTGATCGTCGCGGCCAAGTAAAGATTCTTGATCGTCGCGCCCTACTGCGCACGCGCAGTAGTTGCTTCGTTTACCACACGATAGATGGCGCTTGGCTCTCAGCATTATCAAATTTGGCAATTTTCGTCACATCTTTAATTATGTTACAAAATGTGGATCTGAATATTATTTAACAAAACGTTTAGGAAACACTCGCCGGCTATCTATTGTTTACGATCGCGTTGCTGGTGTGGTAGGCTCTTACCCAATAGGCGACGTGGATTCGGCTGACGTGCTGCGTTTCCGCGGAATGCATCACAGTGAAAAGGCAGAGAGCTTTCGAAGGAAAGAAGGCGCAAAAGAGTCCAGTTTTATTTTTAAAGTTCTATAGCGAAGAATTTTTTTTGACTCCCTATTTTTGTGTTTTGTGTTCCTTTTCACACCTTTTACGACGATCGGTGGATGAAATTCGATTTCAAAATCGTTTCATGGTCCCTTTAAGCCAGGTTAAGCAATGACTGCCTCGTGCCACCACGCATGAAGGTGTCGGTCACGGAACAAAGCCGCATTTGTGTCTACCCGCACCTTTGAGAAAATTGGTCCTGCCACAACCCACACCTCGTCGAGGTAGAAAACTTTTGCGCCCTTTATTTCCTGCGTTGTACAATATTATACCCCAAGAAATAGCTCTGTTGAAACGGGACGATCTTGACCCCCTCGGTCAGAAGCGAGGCCCTTTTGCGGCCATTCAGCGCCGTGTACTCATTCATAGATGTTGCTTCTTTCAACAAAATATCTGTTGCGACAGCTTGAGCTAGTGAAAAAGCAGACACCATAACTCTTCTCCAAGCACTCCTGTTCTTCCTCAAGAGCGGCTAGTAGATCCAGGAACAGTGCAATGGTGCTTGGTGCTCTGTGATCACAGACCATCGGTCATAGCCCCACCAACGGCACTGACGTCACTCAGGTGACAAGCATTTCACTCGCATGACGTGGCTCCAAGCCATACTTACTGTGGCTGGCGACAACCCATAAAGGGCATGCGCCGGCCCTCTGACCCACGCGGAGTGCAGTGCAGGAAGTGGAACGGCATCGGTGACCCAGTCGCTGCAGTTACACAGAACTCGTAATGTTTCACTGCTGTCTCGGCAAAGGTGCAGGCCTGCTCTTTGATGCACGTAGGTAGAAGCCATCAGCCGCAAGCATCGGACACCTGGGTTGGAAAAGTTACACCAAACAAAACAATAACCATGAGAAGAGTGGGCGAGCCGGTGAATTGCAAGAGCATAAAAAGCAGGCACATATAGACGTATTTCTGTTGCCTCGTCTCATGCTCAAGCACTATTTAGGATAATATACATCAATAATGCCTGTCTCGCAGTGGCTTTCTGTTTAAAATGTAGCAGAAAATACAACCAGTTGCCTACCAAAGGAGAATTAGAACAGTGAGGCACACTTATTTGTTGTCTTTTTATCCTGCACAATATTGAAGAGTACAACTCTTCGCGATCAATCTGTAGCAGAACCGCTTAGCACTTCTGCTGCAGGTGTGAATGTGCCACGAGGCAGAATACAGTATTGGTGCAGAAAACGCCATCCCTAAATAAGTAGGCCAACCTGATGAACAGTAAGAAATAAGACGCGCCGGGAGGTCCACTTACGTCGTCTGATCTGTTTGTAAAACGTTCTGTCTTTGGACAGAACGCTTTTGTGACTGCTGGAGCTCGCCAAAAGCTGACATTCTCAACGCGCTTGGTCCTTCTATAAGTGCGATTACTGAATGCAAATGCGGCGCCGGCGGCACCCTGAGCCACATGCAGTGCGGTGCCTCAATACGATCATAACGCTGCACATCTCAAATTCTCAAACCTTCACATTTGAAACTCTGGACAGCTCTGCCGAGAACGACGTGGGAATTACCCTGCTGCCTTCTAGTTCGAATGGGTAGCCACTCTTGTTGATTATCTTTATCTTCTTCTTTGTCCCCGACGCTGCGTGAGGTAGCCACGCGCTATCAAATTCCACCACAGCGGTGTCGAATCGACGATCGAACGCCACCAGTAGGTAAATTCCACTCACCTTTTACGTTCCGAACAAGCGTCTCACGGGCCTCGACGTGTCGAGGCGGAGCTCGCTAACTTGCATGAAAGCACTGTGGTCATCACTGCCGACGCTCGCTCCCAAGCATTGAATACCACGACCAACTCCACAATTATTATACGGCGGCACATTACACGAACGACAACGTATAAAACAAGAACAACAAAGACTGCTTGAACCGACGCGACAGCTCCGAAAAGCGCTCAACCGTAGGCCTAACAAACGACAAACACGAACTTCAATGCTTCAAGGAGATTGGAAACACAAAAAGTAAATACAAAAACAAAACTGACAAAAGCAAGAACAAACAAAAAAAAATTGACGTCACTTCCGTTTTTTGTTTGTTTTGCTTGTTTTTACTTTTTTCTCTCAGCCACTAGGCGTTGCAACCTTACTGCGGCGAAACGCTCGTCCCGCCAAGCCTTGTTGCCGCCATAACCGCGGTATCAGTTCGCCATCGTTATTAAACCCTTTTAAGTATCGTTTAACCCTGTCTCTGTCATCCGTACCTCACAAATATGTTTCAATTTTCCGTCGAAAATAACAAACACGTATATCTTTTAACGAACGCCGTTTTATCGGTTTCATTTCGGCAGCGATCTTTGCAAGAATGTTTTGATGTAACTTCTGTTAATACTCACAGAAGCCTCACTGCCCTTCGGGGCAGTCGCCAGTAACAAAACAATTGGTGTGAAGTTACATTTCAGAAGCGAACGAAGGAGGACTGTTCTTGAAGGTTTCATCTTTAAAAGAATGCAAATTTTTAAGGAAAAGGAAGGGGGGAGGGGGGGAGAGCACATTACATCAAAAGCTCAGCATTAGTAGAGGCTCACGGTGAGCAAGAAGAAATATTGTTTCCATTCCTCTTTATGAAAAGAAACACATCGGGCACCCCTGCACGAGGACGCAAGCTGGGGAGTGTTTTCTTTTCTCTACAAGTGGGAAGCAGATCGGAGAAAAGAGGGGAATGGCGGAGGTCAAATCGAATACGACACGACAGCAAAATAACATGTCCAACCCTGCCGGGCAAAAAGTTTATTTCGTGGGCTGAAATCTTCCCTCATTCTATAATGTTTGTAGGGCATTTAGTGTCTTGCTAGGTGATTTTTTTTTTTTTCTTTTGTCGGCTCGATGCTGAGTAAACTAACCGTATGGGAATGTGCCTAACAAATATGCTGGCTTTGTTGGCGAAGGAGCTGCAGTTTGTGTTGTAGATGACCGTTAAATTGTTCGTTCAAACGTGACATTAGAAAAATTGTTTTTAGAACTCGAATATCGCATCTTAGCACTATTCTCGTATGTACCATACAGGCTGGGTAAATGCCTCAGTCCACAATAGATAAAGTTGTATCGTATTTTAGAAATCGTAAACAAAAACAGTAAAGTGTATTGTATTGGACTACAATAACCCTTATTGTATTGGACCCAAATATTTCAAATATATTGGGTCCCAATTGAATTACTATTTTTTTAATCCAATTTTTTAGTCGTAATATGGCAATTGGAATCCATTAAATGTGTTATTGTATCGGGTACCAAAAAAAAACCGGCTGTAGGATGAAATCTTGCCCAGTAGCAGGTATTTTGGCAATAAAAAACTTTTGGTATGTTCTTCTGACAGTGAAGATAAAAAAAATCTATATGACGCTATTGTTGCCAATGAAGTAAGAAGCAAACACCTAAGTATGTGAAGTCTGTAAAATATATTAAAATTCCTGATGAAGTCATTAGTGTCTGTCTTATGAATATTGCATTGAAATGCATAATGCAAAAATTCGCATATTTTAACTCGACGACGAGAAGCACAGGCCGTCGATAGCTCACGGGAACTGCAAAAAAGACTGCAATCAGTGACTTTTCGAGAGGTTGTAATTTTTATAGCTATAGTCGACGACAGTTTAAGAACTTTAGAGATTTTCGTCCTCCAGTACGAGCTTTCCGCACCTGACGACACTTCACCGCACGCGCAGCCGAAACCCGGCGAAGGGCACTGAGCGCGTGCTGGAGGTCAAGCGTCATCTGGATTCTCACCCTGTCACCTACTATTGACGACGTGAGTGATCGAAAGCGTCGCTGTGATCGGTCTTCCACGATAGGCTGAATGCTGACTATGACGTCAGCAAAGGATTTTTCATCGACGGAAATAAGAGGAATGGAAGAACTTCAATTTTGACGGTGTTGGCAGTGTTGGTTTGAGAGTGCTATGATTTCAAGCTTCCACCATGCTCTTTACACACACCTTCAAACTTGTTGTTCACCAGGTAATGACGTCACGAAAGGTAACCATAGGAGGGCGCCACCAAAACATCTCGCCGCCAATACTCTATTTCATCTGACGATGTACCGCAGGAAAGGCTACAAGTGCGAGCTCCTTGCGCTAGGACACGTCTCGGTGGCACAAGCTCTCGTGCATTAAGGGCAGCTGCCAACGCTATGGGCTCGCGCTTCGAGCCTTCGCTGCGGTACAACATAAGGTGAAACAGAGTATATTCGTTTCACCTTATGTTGTACCGCAGAGAAGGCTAGAAGCGCGAGCTCATAGCGTTGGGAGCTGCTCTTAACGCACGAGAGCTTGTGCCGCCGAGATGTGCCCTAGAGCAAGGAGCTCGCGCTTGTAGCCTTTCCTGCGGTACATCATAAGGTGAAACAGAGTATAGTAGCTGCCCTTAACCAGGTGATTTACAGCACGCCTCTCCGATTTTGAAAGTGCCTGTCAGTGTTGCTGCGGGTTTTGTCGTCAGTTGGCTGCGGCAGCCTGGGTAGGTTGAATTCCGGATACTGGTGGCTCCTCAATTACTGTTTTTTTTTTTTTATACTCGATTGCAAATAAAATGTTTCGAAGGCTTTGAGAAAGAATTCTACTATCTTTGGGAACAACATTATACAAATAAAATATACTTTCGGTGAGTCCGCGATGACAGAACGAATGCAACTAGAATGCTTGTTCCGTTTTACGCATATATTTCACGCCCCCATACACTCAGCCCTGTCAACCTACAGAGGTCTTCACTGCGGAAAATAATTGCCCATACAAGATAGGGGAAAGGACCGAGTATTCCCCGCTCGCAACATGAAATTCAACAACTGTTGTCAATCGAACAACATATCGTAGGCAGCCACGGCGTTATCCAAACATGGTTTATTTGAGAAACATCTCAATAGACCGATCTCACTAAGGGTTTCACGCATGCGTAACGCCGCCATTACTGTAGTTCATAAGAGGCAGGCGCCAGTTCACGAGGCAGCTCGTGCCGTCTCGTGCTCTGCTCGCGCAGGCCCTCAGCGGGGTTGTCGCGCGTGCAGAAAGACTACAGCTCCCACGATGCACGGCGGCAGCGGTAGCGTAATAAAACTGGCTGTGAGATCGGGCTATTAACGCCACATATCCAATTTACAAGTGTCGACAAAAGTCACTTCACAATGATCGGCCTGAATCCAGACTTGTTTTAGGGCACGTACGCGTTTTGAGGAGAGCGTGCTTTTTGCACAGCAACGAAGCAAAGAAACAAAACGCATTTGTTCCATTTCCTACCCCACACCAGATCAGCTATATTTCAGCAAGACCGCAAAGGCGTTCCGGAGGTTATTTCAGCAAAGATAATACTCGAAGAATGTAGAACGGCCAAATCACGGCCTGTTTGATATTTGGTCTCTTCATTCGTTTCCCGTGAAGGCCGAGCAGGCAACGCGCCTCGGCATTTTCTGATTCTCACGGTGGTATATAACGCAAAACGGGCACGCAGCTTGAATAGCAAATGAAGTAAGCACTTTCAAAAAAGGCCGGCAAATGCTGAATGCACAACGCAGCTGGAGAGTCGCAATGACAGCGCTCCCACAGCCCGGGCAGGTGGCAGGAACATTTAGCTACAGTCGACTCTCAATAATTCAAACTTTAGGAAGCCGGACACTTCAGTATGAAATATCAGAAGTTTGAATCATCAGGAATTCAGCTAAATATAATGTGAGACAAACTAGCAATGACTGTTTCAGACACCTGCAACGAGCGCGTTAGCTACGACTGTGTCCGTTGTGACCAGAGCGACCGGTACAACCGCTCTGTGCCACGCGTGCACACTTCTGCAACCTCTGCAACACGCGCAGCAGGTCGTCAGCACGGTGGCAGCTAATCCGCCGTCGTCAGCTGTTTCCGCGGTGCCTCTAAAAAAAGGGGGGACTCGATGCCACTCACATTGGTGTGACAGAAAATAGACATACCATTTTCTATAGCCTCAAGCTTTTTTTTTTTTTTTTTTTTTAGGGGGAGGGGGGGGGGGGGAAGGTTAGCAGGGTAGAGTGGGTAAACAAAATTCAAAGAAAAAGATGCAGTAAGCCGTCTGAGACGATCACTAGTTTAACAGACGACTTTACTAATAGTAGAAATCTCGCCACACGCCTTTTCTACGGTTACAAAAGACAATGTAATCTTAGCAACGTAGAAATATAATTTCGTGATCATTTAAACGTTGCGAGCGTTCAGGAATGCTACCACTAATCACTTTTTTTGGGGGTGATGAAAACGCCTGAAAATTCACATCCTTCATACACGCCTTTAAATACGGTTAGATACTTCATCCACGCCTTTAAATCCTTTATTACCTTGAACTTGAGCACACGCAGAAAATGCAAAAAAAAAAATCCGGGCGATGTTTTAGGACACAAATGCTAGAAAGCACCACTGTAGCCGAGGGAAACAAACACGACGGAACATGCTTTTCTGCTGTCTTGAGAGTGCCGCCTCGACATCGCCGCACGAGTAGATATATCGTCCCTTCGAGTACGGGCTGGATTATCACCGCGACACAAGACGAACTTTCACAGTCAAGGATAGTCCTCTACGGGGATCGATGAGCTTCCACCACGCCCACCACGTCGACGCTCACCAGCGACGCCCTGTTTTTCAGCAGAAAAAAGGAACTGCGACCAAGATGCAACGCGCGCGGCCGAGCTCTCCTCAGCCTATGATTGGTTTGTCCTTGTGGCCGCTCCGTTCGTTCCCAAACGTAGCGAAAAAGTTCAGCCCGACTCAACTCCTTACGTTGCGAACGAACACAAACGAAATGGCCGTTTTGGCGCTTCGTTGCTATGGCAGCTCGTCGCTCCGACTGGTTGCGTTTGTTCATAAGCGTAGTGCTCGCTCTGAGCGCAACTCTGTGAACGGGCTTGAGAACTAACACGTTGAACCGAACGCTGGTGGCGCATAAAATACTGGCATGGCCGCCAATGACGCCAGATGCGAGCTATGTATAATGAATCAAGGTCAAGATCTAAATATTAAATAACAAGTGCGGTCGCAAAAGACACTGTTCTACATCCTCTCAAGCGGCAAGGGAAATGTCCCGCTTTTACTTACATCCCGATGGGGTACAGATGACCTATGAATGCCCTTAAGTCTTGCAGTCTGCGCCCGTGACAAAGGGCAACATACATCAGAGAAGACTGAAGCTCTGAGTGTACTCTGCGACACTGGTACCTCACTCACCTTTTTTTTTTTCATTCGAATTTGTGAATCATCTTCAGATAGCCTGTGTTCATAATAATCTGAAAAAAAAAAATAATGTATTTACCCAAACGGTAACATAAAAAAAAAGATCGAGGTAGACCTAAGCATTCCTTGAGTTGTGAATGCGAAAGCATGCAAGCCGCTCTCCACTCCCTTTTTCGTCTGCTGCGTGCTTTTCGTCGCCGGTCGACGCGTGTGCTCCCCTGCTGACCTTGGACGCTCCGCGCTGATGGACAAGCAGCGCCAGGGGTGAGCGATCGTGGAAACTGACGAGCGCAGCGGCCAATGGAAGCCCTGTCGACGCGCGCCAGCCAATGGAACCGAAGGAAACTATCTGCCGTTTTCGCGCTTCACACTGATGACGTCAGCTTGCTCCTTGAGACAGTTAATGCTTTCGCATTAAAAAGATTTGGGGAATTATTTTTCGTGGCAAAAATTTGATTTAAAGCATCCTAGTAAACCCGGTCTCATTCAAATCACGATTTAAGTCATCCTGATTTTTTAATCTCGGTCCTGGCTGTAGCCCTCGTTCCGCTTTTATGTCAGCTCATTTCGCTTGAGTATTACCAGATTTAATTTTGACGTAGGCGAGTTTGAGGAAATACGATTTTTTTTTAAATTTTCAGTTCGAATGAGGTAAGAATTTAGACCACTGCTTCTTAAACAAATGGTGAAATGTAGAGATTTGGCAATGCGGTGTTGGTATACTGCATAAAATGTAATGTATTAAATAAATATCCAGAAACTACACAAGCTGCAGCCCCCTACCCTGGTTATAACTTAATCCCTCATTATTGTTTTTTTTTTTTAATTAGCGTTCTATTAAAATCATTCATTTCATTTTCGTCGGGCAACAGCTGACGTGTTACGAAGGCTTTCTATTATATATTAAAAATACATTCTGCTAGTGAAGTGCAGCATGACCGCATGCGCATAACGCATCCCAGCCTACTTCAGTTGAGTGAACGTGTTTCACTTGAGTGAACGCTCTATTCTTAAATTCGTGGTTGAGCTCTTCTCCGCATCGGACAGCTTTGCGGCGAGTTTTCCTCCGAAGCTTTTCTCCGGCGAGCTTATTGATATAGGTCACGTGACACCAATTTTTCTGCTATATTTAGCGGAGAAGCTGAATTGATGTAAAGGTCATGGGACATCAATTTTCCCGCTAAATTTAGCAGGGAAACAAAACTGGTATAGAGGTCGCGTGTCATTATTCCGCCAGCTACGTGACATTAATGTTCCCACTAAATTTAGCGCGGAAACTGAATTGGTGTATAAGGTCATGTGACATCAGGTCACGTGACATCAATTGTCACGTGACCTAAACGCTAATTCAGTTTGCCCACTAAATTTAGCGGAAAAGGCACGGATGGACGAACGAACGCACGGACGGACGGACAGACAGACAGACGAAATCATTTCCTGCTTTTGAAGCATTGGCTGCAACTCGATTTCACCCAAGGAGATGCCACCAGGGCGACTTCGAAAGAAAGAAAAGGCGGAGTAAGCGTACTTTTATGCTGCTCACGTACATTCCCGGTCGTGCTTACTGACTTCTGTCTTCTACGGAGCCACTCGCCATGCTTGTACATCTAGCCAACACCAAAAACGACACCAAGAACTAACTAAGCGTTCCCGTGCAAACTAATGGAAAAGCTGTCGGATGCTGTTCATTTACATGGTGGGACGCCGCTTACGGGAAGTGAAGAGACGTTTCGTGAATCCTACCTTTAGTACTACTTTGACTTCTTTCCTCCTTACCGCTAAGTCGTTTCAGTTTGCGGACAACTGTCATAGCAAAAACGAGAGGGCATCAATTCTATTTTCCTAGTGGAGCTTTTTCTGGAACCGGGTTTGGAGTGCTTGTTCAAACCGAGTTCATACCATGCCAGTGTACACTCTGCCGCCATTCCTGCACCCCCTACCTACCCCGCCCGAGCGAAAATCCCAATATTCTCTCAAACACATAAATCACCTCCCTAAAATCCTTTCACCGAATCCAGATTTCGCGCCCTTCGGTGCTTGGCATCAGCTACCAGCATCGCAGCAGCGTGCCCAACCGGGCTTTCTCGCCAATATATTGCAAAAAAAAACAGGAACTTACAGGTCTACAGAACGGCGTGGGCCGTATTTTTCATCGTGCACCACCTGGCGCGCTCGAGCGCAGAAAAACAAACGTTTCCCATCTGAAGAAAGGTTGTGTAGCACCATGCCCGAAAGAAAGAAAAGTACAACGCGGCTGGCTGTCTTTTATTACGCGCCTGCTTCTACTTTCAGAAGGGTAGCTTCCGTTTTTCATCTTCTGTTCTCCCACCCTCCGCCCCGCCCATCCACCCAACGTTTCATCATTTTCTTTATCTACATAATTCAAAAGGCTCTTTCCTCTCCCTCACTTCCGTCACCCGTTACTTACGGATTCAAGGCACCGCCTTTCTCTCAGCTGCTATGGCACCGAATCCCTTTATGTCACACGTTGCGTCGGTGGAGTGAGACAGGGATTGCAAGGCGGTGGAAACCGAGCTTGGTTCGGTCGACTGGGGCGTCCTACGACATTCAAAGACCTGCCAATGAGGACTTACTGTTGCTCATAAAAGGGACAGACCGATCGGGCTGGCAGGTTTACTCGAGATTACGCTTTCCCTTTGTCTTCCTTTCATTCAATCTCAATTTCCGTTTCGAGAGCTCTGCTTCTGCGAAGAAGAAACACGAATGATTCGAACCGGGCTTAAGCATAGCTTCCAGTGTCCAGACAATTTTCTGTCTTCTGTCGGAGCAGAATGATCGTTTTGGGCTTGTACGCGCGTACGTGACCTGCAGACCGCCGGCTTGTCTGTTCGTCCTAAACTAGAAAGAAGCCTTCAACCCGGGAAAGAGAGACGCGGAGATAAGGAAGAAATCCCGTTTCTGGCCGTACCTGGGGTGCCATTGATATCGACTATGAGAGAAGAGCGAGGGCAAGGAGGTCTTCAGATAGGTCCATTTTCGAAAAGCGCCAATCTGATTGCACAGGCGCTAATACTCGTGCTGGCTATGGCATGCTTTTGATGTCCCCCATTGCCCTGTTTCTTCTCTTTTACATGGTATACGGGCGGTATGAGGAAGAAAGGAACAACAACGCCTGGGCGGTTTGTTTTCCTCGGTCGTTGTGTTTGGCGGCGGATGTGGCGCTCTTTCGTGGCTGTCTGGATTGCAGCTGTCTCGGCCGCTCGCGTCCCTGCGGCAGAATAATGGCTCGACCGGAGACGGAGGTTTGATCTGAATTTAATTATCAGACAAAAACTGGGTTCGTCTTTCTTTTATCTTGGCTCTCTTTCCCGTCGGGGATTCCAGTTTTGCGCTGTTACGCAATCCTCCGAATTGGATCTCACGTGGAGGGTTGGATCCGCTTGGTGATGACAACTGTATCAAACTGCGTCTAACTTTGCGTGTGCGTTGCTGTGTCAGATTATTGGCTCGGTTTTCCCGTTTTGAGTTCCCCTGTTCTATGTGTGAGACAAGCAAATGACGTTTTTTTTCAATGCGTTAGCATTAGTGCCCTGGTACATACGCTGACCTTGGACTGGTTTGGAGCAGACGGATATGAAGTTCGCAACGTCGTCACGGGATGGCACCATAGCCCCACTAGAAATGGAGGCCGCACTGGATTGGCTGGTTATATTGAGCGACTCCGCGACGTTACACCTAGCAACCGAAGATCGCCTGCGACGTCCCCCTTCGCCAATTTCGGCACCGCGCAGGGAACGGGGGGGGGGGGGGGGGAGGGTCGGCAGGTGTATCCCTGGAGTGCGTGTTAACCCACGCACTCCAGGGATACACCTGGAGTGCGTGGGTTAACACTCCAAATATTAACCCACCCTGGGCTACCCTACCCGTACACGCCGCCTCGCGGCGCCCCGTTGGCGGCCCGTTTACACCCTAGCTCCGCTGTCCTCCACAGCGTCTCGGTCGCTAGGCGTTAAGTCACGACTTTGCTCTCTATAACCATAAAATTCCTGTGAGGCCGCCGTCTCCCATGCACATGCTAAGAGACCTGATCTGATTGCAACAGGAAGAAGAAGGGTTTCGGGAATGTACACCCCGGGGAAAGGTGCTAAGAGGCTGCATTCACCATGCTTTACGTAACCGGTGCGAGAAATGCATTCCTTCGAGAATCAGCCCCACCGAAAAATCCGGTATAAGTTTTCGCTATCCGGATTATGGAACCGGAAATCTAACTAGATTCTATCTGGACTCTATCTGGGATTTAGGATTTCAGGAATTATTCCTTCGTCTGCAATCTGGATTTCGCGTTTCCAGAAACAAATTTCCGTTTCCATAATCCGGATAGTGAAAAGTTATACCGCATTTTTCGGTAGGGAGAGTAACGGCAGCAGTGATTTCGGCCCATTGTTTTTAGCTGTTATTGTTGACGGAGGAAAAATATGTACTCAGGTAGCGGTGGAACACATATTTATAAATTTGTCGTAAAATCAGAGATGACGATTCTTGTTTGTTACATTTATGTCATTGTGGGCGTACATTTAGAGTAAGTTGTCAATATCATTGATGGCAAAATTACATTTCCAAAGTAATTAAATTACATTATTCATTTTTTCCTTAGAAATTCGCTAATGTAGTTAAACTAAACTAACAATTACCGCAGACTAAAAGTAATTGCAGTACATTCGAATTACTTTTGAAAAGTAATGAAGTTACGATTGAAATTACTTTGCAATTCCTTCAGAAAGTAATTCGTGCCCGTGACGACGGAAGTGTTCAAATAATGTAGAGCTTCTTAAAATATTACTGAAACATACAGTTCACCGGTTTCGCTGTTCAGCCAACAGTGTTTTTGTTGATATCGTTTTTGCTAGTTGATATCGGTTAGTGGCGGATGTGATTCCGTCCTCTTGATTTTGGAGAAGTCGTCCAGCTCAGTTGTATGTGCCATGACAGATCATTTTGAAATCGCAACGTCTGTTATGAGATGTGCTAAACTTATGTGGCATTTGGCGAACGGGATTCATTGTCCCCGAATCCATTTTGCACAAGGCTGAGGAAATGCTTAAAACGTATTCCTTAACTCGGACACAGTCGAATCGTCCTCTCTCAAGAGCACTGATCGACGCATTCCCGGACATTCTCCTCGAAGAGTGTTGTTCCAAAGCCCCAGAAGAGCGCAAATTATCTCGTGTTGTCACGCAAGGGTGCGGGACGTTTTCTGGGAAGAAACGCCACCACAGAGGGAAAGGGGTGGCAGGCTCCTCCTGAGATATTTCCTCCAACGAGCCAGCTTCGCTCGTTTGCGCAAAGCTGGCTCGCCGCGTGTTTGTAAGATGAGCCTGCTTTGCTCGCTTTCTGCCGTTTCCGACTACATTCCGTACATCCCCCAGCTGGCGGTAGTAGCTACGCGCTCGTCGGACCAATCAACCGCCTCCCTTCCATTACCTGACTTTCCTCTCCGGGCGTGGGTATTGGCGGTGGCGTTACTTAAATATAGGGTATGCTTTAATTCACAAACGAGGCTGTATATTCAAATGTTCTGTTTTTTAGTTCTTTATTAAGCGTCCATGGGCTTTACTTGATATAATGCCAAAGTTTCGGAGCTGCAGGTTTTCTTTTGTAAATAATTAAAAGTGGCGAAAGATCGACACACGACTGCTTCAACGAGCGCGCTGCTTCCACCGCACTGTCAGCTTAAGGGTGAACGGAGCATACAAAAACATCTTGTCCTGCAAGGGACAAGGCAACTCACGAGAAGTTTTGGATCCTTGGCAAGGAATTCAACATTAACTCCTAAGGCCTCAATCCCACAGTCGTTTTTAACCCCCGTGCCGGCGAGAGCGCCGGCGTCGTTCCCGCCGGGGGGAGAGGGTTTTCGGACCGGTTTTCTACACGAATTGCACCGCCGGACCCGAAATGAGCCGAAAGACGATGTTCTAAACATATGTTTATTCTTTTTGTTTTTATTTAACTTCACCAACGCGCTCACGTCGAACGATGTTCTACGTTTCCGGCGCCGACGGGAGATGGGAATGCCAGCGTCCCGGGCCCCATCGAGGGACGGTGAATCAAAAAATAGGAAACTTTCGCTGAATCTGGCGGATTCTCAAAAAGTTAGGTGACCATGGGCATGGCCGCGGGAAGGGGGGATGACCGTGCTGTGCCCTAACGACGAAGCCAACTAAGCTCTGTTCGGGAGGGAGCGAAGTGACGGGCGCATTGTCTGATGTTTACGGCTCTTGAACAACGGGCATACAGAGATTTAGATTTACCGCTGAGCTGCCGCTCGAAGTGGTGAGACCACATTGGTTCCTTTGTGATAGACGTAAATGCGATTCTAAGGAAGAACAGCCAAAGAAAGAAGAATAGGGTTGTCGATAAACGGGGACAAAATCTGGCGTAAGGAGTGATTGATGTGAAATGTTCTCGCGGTGGGTCTTCTCGTTTTTGTTTCGAAACGTGGAGACAAATAAAATGTTTTCAAACATGTAACATCGCTACCAACGACCCGAACGCAAGCTCCAAGAAACAAAACAATTGTAGTGGCGCCCATCGACGCCGATAGTCCGCTACATTTGGTGATCGACGCCACCACAAAGTAGTCACAAATAGGGGATTACAAGATTGATAGTAGAGATAGGGGGAAGTGTGAAATTGCGCACGAAGTTAATAGGTTCTGCCGGTTTTAGGCGTTCATACGGGATACAAAAGTTCGACGCAGAATTTGAAAAATGCAGAAAGGATCCTAGGCTAGGTGGTGCAAGCTACCGCCCAATATTAGGGGGCACAGCCGCAAACATACATCTATTTACATAGCCACCGCCGGCAGCTCCGTCGCCGCTGGTTCGAACACTCCGCCGTCCCCGCACCGTCCTGAGTTTGGCCCGCCACCGACGGCGCTTGCGCCAGGACGGGGAGAGACGCCGGCCGTGCGAATGAGGACTAACTCTCCGCCGCAGGTTTTAAAATGGGTCGATTTTCTTATTGACATGCCCTCCAGATTGTAGCCTGGAACGGCCCCTATATGAGTTGGCACCGTGAATCCGTCTTTACTAGAGTTTCGTGAAACTTGGCCTTCCAGCTATGTCTTCATTCGGAAACGATCGATCATTCGCTTCGCCTTTCGACCCCGCCTTTTTGTGTTTCTCTCGCTCTCAACTCCTGCGTCGAATATTTTGTTCTCAGATGGGCCACAGAAAAAAAAAAAAAAGATTATGAACGTAATGAGTAATGTCCTCAAAATTACTGCCTTAAAGTAATAAACTAAATTACTAAATGGTCAGTACAGAACAGTATTTCATTACATTACTTATTACAGCCAAATGTAATTTAATTACCCTAATTTGATTCGAGTAATGTCATTATTGCCATCTCCGGTTGATATTCATTGACTACTACAGCTTGCAGTAGCTGGTTGCCGTTGAGGCGTAAATTCGAGGAGTGCTTGCGATTTAACGCAAGCTACAAATTCTGTCTCTGCTCTTAACACGGATAACGCGCTGCTGACATAGCTAGTGTGATCAAACTGCACGTCATACACCCCAGAGGCCCTTACAGCGCCATATTGAATATGATGATGAGAGGCTTCGTGAGAGCCCCTCATACAAAGCCTGTACAGAAGAACTCCTATTTCTTCTACTTAAGCTACCAAAGGACCGAAACATTTTGGTTACAGCTTTCAAGGATCGCCAGTTGCGTAATTTAGCTTCCAAGAACAATCAAAAAGCAGTTTGTAAAAAAAAAAAAAAACACTATTTAAAAAAAAGCTTTATTTCAGTGCTGTGTTGTCTTTTTTCTCGTTTTTAATTTATATTCATTTTGATCGAAGTGATGTACAGTACCCGCGTTCTTGAAACACGACTCACTTTGCGAAGACAGTCCACACCGGTACTTAATTTCATTTGGATTCGAAGTACCCATTTTTAGGAATTCAGTACATCCGTACGCAATACTTGAACAAAATTGAATCGCATACGAAATATACGAAATGCAATATTTTTAATACACATTTAAAATAGTTATAATTGAGACACTGCCCATCTATTCTTCAGGTACTCTAAGTCCTTAAACGTATCGAACTCCGAAAAGTCGGCGAAAATGTCCATCTTAGAATTTTTAAGTATTGGACCAGACAATGCCGAATCGTTTATTGCGTATGTCGAAAGCATCTTATTGTTACACACACACTATATATATATATATATATATATATATATATATATATGGGTGGTTTCATCTCAAATCGTGCAGGCAAAAAGGGTCGAATTTTTAATTTCGCTGAAAAACATATATATGTTATGGTGTCGTCTCTAAAAACACCGTAGCCACAAACCGCAAGTTCGTCGGATATTTGGTTCTCGACTTACGAATTTTAAAAGAGGCCGCGGCGGAAAGCAGTGTTTTTCACATACGTCGTGGGTCGGATGTTTCGCTCGATCTCCCGTCGTGGATTTTCAGTCCACATTATATTTACTTTTTTCAAGCACTCTGTAGACACAGATAAAAAGCTCTAATACCATGAAATAATTTTAGGCGTTTTGCTTTTTTTCTGTAAAAATGTCAAATACGCCCCCTCGGTCAATTGTTGACGAACTTTGACAATTAAATACTGGCGATCTACTTGAGTTAAATCAATATTTTTTATGTCCATGGAGAGCCCAAAACACGCTCTTTATAGATATTATAAAATCCTTTAGCTGTATTAAATATCCTTTGCGGGACGTTTGCGTTAATGTTATGCGAAAACCAAAAAGTACAATTTTAAAATCGATTTTCTCAAAAAAACCCTTTTTTTTTTTTGTAAAAATGTAGATATGATAGTTGTCTACTCGAAAAGCAAGTCGAGAAAGTGTGTATTTTGTTTGTATGTTCTATATTTAAGCAACAATATCGGAAAAAGACGTCTTCGTTTTGCATGACCTAAGTCAGACAAAAAAAGACGTGCGCTTCTATGAATTGTAAAAAAGTTTTCTTGAATTTTCGTCTGCGTTTTGTAATCACTTATAAACGCATTTTGTGGTATTGAATAGTTATTTATGTTTTGAAAAGAGCGGGAAACCACGAGAAACATATATAATCAAATCAGCAGGCCTAGTAGACCTTCAATATCGAAGAGGCACAGACGTTGTATTTTTTTTTATTTATAAAACTTTCACTGTAAACTACCATGACTAGCTATTAGCTGTCATATTACTAAGACATAAAAAATCACCACATCATTGATCTATTATATACCATTCTTTCCGAAACCAAACGCTAGGGTTTGTTCACCGCACATCGCACAGATCACCAGGGAATGGCCTTTCACTTCCGTAATACACAAAAGTGATGACACAAAAACGATCCGAAACACACGGAGAGATTGTCACGGAGAAGGGTAGGGAATAAAAATAAAAAAATAAGAATAAAATTACCCAACTCCGATCTTAACGAAAATTGCGGTAAAAAAATAAAAGATTTAGGTTCGAGCGGTGGCAAGGCGATAGGTCCACGCCTGGTGGAGAGTCAGACAAAGAAGTCAACGACACGTAAAGGAAAAAAAAAAATTAATTAAGACAGAAAAACTCAGCCGCACGCGGCAAGAATAAAAACCAACTCCTCCGGGCATTCCCTAAATGGGACACAACCAAATGCGTGCGAACACGCTCTCTACAGCACCGTCAGGCCGCTACGCCATGAAGAAATAAGCCAAACAAGTAAACAATGCTAACAAACAGTTAGTAACGAAACATAAAAAAAAAGTTCAGCAGAACCGCAACCGAGAAACAAAGTTCAGTGGAGTGAAGAAACACTCACGAAATAAAATAAAAAAAGTCTTAACTGACCGACGCCGAGTCCAGTCCCACGACACTGAAGCCTGGCAGGATGATGGCGTCGAGATGATGCTCGAATCTATTCTTCACTCTGTTCCGCACATCCGTCGGGGCTGTGCGGAACAAAATCAAGAATAGTTTCAAGCAGCCGTGCGCCAGAAGGTAACCGAGACGTAACATGCCTTGAGCTTCATATCGTGAGAGGAGCTTTCGAGGTAGTTACTGCATGCAGTTACTCAAACTTTCTCTTTCTCCTTCCCTTTTTCAAAAGAACACGTCAGCCGGCGCTAACTTTTCATCTCGGGAGAAGACCACTCTTCACAAACGGTTATAGTTGACGAGGAGGCTGACTTCGACCCAACTAGTCTCCGGGCAGAATAGACACAAGTATATTTACCAACACGCTCGTTTTTGATGCTAGCCTCCGGGCTTTGCTGTTTACAAAAGAGATAACCCTTCGGTACTATCGGATTTCCGCGGAGGGAAATAGAGTACATAAAATTGAAAGAATAAAACACGGAGGACAAGCACAAGACAACCACTTTGCAGAGCACGGCCATTTCTAGGATAGGGCGTTCGAAGCTTGGGCAAATACGCGGTATCGTTTCACGCGTGCACGGATGGCTGGTTTCAAAATTTTCCCACATCCCTAACGAAACCGGCCCATCTTCGTGTGCGTGCCCGCGCCGCCGGTTTTAGCTCGCACGCGGCGTTGTTTTGGCAGGCAGAACTGTTGTTGACCGTCGATATTGTAAGGCCGTGGTGTTCTCATCCTCCCAGGCAACAGTTCCTTTGCTTTCCCTTCTGCAATACTCTGACTGACACTCCTCCTGGGTGGCCGTCACTGTTCGCCGCGTCAACGACACATTCGTACCATTTCACTCCTCGTGACGCAGGGTGCGCTGCTCGCTTTACTGTCACGGGCCGCCCTATCTAACACAACGAGCGCGAAAGGTCGTGGTCATCTGCTGGTTCCGAAAGGGCGGGACGTTAATATAGGCCAATGAAGGCCCCGTATCAATACGACGTCTGCCGATTTCTATACATTAAAAATTTACGACGCCTGCTGGTCTGTTAAGAAGTGTCGCTTTCTCTTTTGAACTGCTCCAATGTAGCTTGCCGCCTATAATAACATTTAAATGATCAATAAATATAACAGGGAGGAACTACTGTATTTAATTTCTCCGTGGGAGCTTTAAAAAAAAATACAAAAATATTTCAAAGTTTGTGAAGACGCGCAATTTGCAAGTCCCTTTCAAGCCGTAAAACCACGTTTTTGTACGATATTGATGCTTAAATATAGAACATAGAAACAAAATATACACTTTCACGACTTGCTTTTCGAGTAGACAGCTATAATATCTACATTTTAACAAAAAATAAAAAAAATAAAAAATGAGTTTTTTGAGAAAATTGATTTTTAAAATTGGTACTTTTTGGTTTTCGCATAACATTAACTAAACGTCCCGCTAAGGATATTTAATACAGCTAAATCATTTCATAATATCTATAAAGAGCGTGTTTGGGGCTCTCCATAGACATAAAAAATATTGATGTAACCCAAGTAGATCGCCAGTATTTAATTGTCTAATTTCGTCAACAAGTGACCGAGGGGGCGTTTTTGACATTTTTGCAGAAAAAAAGCAAAATGCCTAAAGTTATTTCATGGTATTATAGCGTTTTACCTGTGCCCACAGAGTGCTTGAAAAAAGTTAATATAATGTGGACTGAAAATCCACGACGGGAGATCGAGCGAAACATCCGACCCACGACGGATGTGAAAAACACTGTTTTCCACCGCGGCCTCTTTTAAAATTCGTAAGTCGAGAACGAAAAATCCGACGGACTTGCGGTTTGTGGCTACTGCGTTTTTAGAGACGACGCCATAACATATATTTTTTTCAGCGAAATTAAAAGTTCGACCTTTTTTGCTTGCACGATTTGAGATGAAACCACCCATTTATATTTATAGCACATTCCGCCATCTGTCATCAGAACTACTATTTGTGGCGGAATGTCCTCATTTAGTGTACTAACCTAAGGGGTAAACTTCGGAGTTTGAAACTATTTATTTTTTTATTTTTTTTGAGGGAAGGGAGGAGGTAGAGGGAAGAAGGAATGGAGGAGGAGGAGGAGAGAGTAGATGGAGGGGGAGGAAAGGAGGAGAAGGAGGAGGGGAGATGTCAGCTACCCGTTGTGCACGCAAGTGATATCACCATTCATAAATCAGAGAGGCACGTATGAAAACGTGGTGTACTCGTTATCCACGTGGCCACCTACATGCGTAAGGGTCTGTGCTGTGCCCATCGATCTCTGTGGCATGTCAGACGAAGTTGGTGAACTTTGTGCCGCCAAGGTACACAACGGCTTGCTCGGGTAGCTCTGTATTTCTCGCCTATGGCACTCACCAGATGCTTCGTGTAAGACGAAGAACTTCATATTAGTCATGCAGGAAAACATCTCATTGGCCCCGAGGGACGTGCACTCGCTGCTCTGCTGTGCCATCTAGGGGGAGCACGCTCAAGACTAATGCTGAGGAAATCAAAGACGCCGAGCAGTCTTCGACAGAGCCGAGAGCAAGTAGGATGACATCGAGAGTATCACGTGCTTCGTCAAAGCTGTGACTCTAACGCTGTCTCGTTCTCCCGCCTTGATCCTGCTTTCCTGCTTCCTGGCACAGGCAGAACTTAAACAGAGTGGAGCTTCCAAATGTGAAAACTATATTTCCTTTCTCCGGATCTCCGGACAAGTGTATATATATATATATATATATATAATCTGTGTGTCTGTGTGTAACGTGGCTATTGATTCTCTCAGATGATGATGATACCGTGTCTCTAAAGCTCATAAACAAAGAAGACTACTACATGTACACGTGACGAGACAAACAGTGGGAGGATTTCTGGAGCACAAACGAGCACGTACCACGTGACACCAAGCGTCGTACCGCGTTCCACGCGGCGGCGTGTGTTTCCAGAACACCTCCGATTGCATACATTTCATTTCTTGTGCATTAATAAGACAGATAGGAAACGCCAGAAAGCCAAGTGTGGTTGGCACACCCGACCGGACATTGGGTGGCCCAGAGTTCAAATCCAGGCTCCGCCGTTTTTTGGCTTTCGGCGAGTTCCTGAAAACTTTGATTCTTTGATTCATTGGATTAAATACAGTTTATTTATCTGCATATGTTCGTTTATATATATATATATATATATATATATATATATATATATATATATTTCTCAGATTGTTTAGCACAGTATATCGCAAAATCGAAATACCGGGGAGGAGGAGGGGAGGAGTAGAGAGTACGGATGAATAGGAGAGGCATACCCTCCCCTCCTCCTTTTCAAGAGCTGCGCTCTAATTCGGCATTACAGGGAGTTGTCAACATATTTTTTTTTAATAAATCAAACAAAAATTACTTCCGTTATGTTCGCGCTTCCAGTGTCGCGCAGTGCCAATTTCGGTTAACGATATGTATTAACAAACTTCCAATGATTAAGAAATAGATTTAATAATAAGTTCTACTGATTTGAGCTACTAACTATATATTATCAGGGACATTTGTTACAAATGACACGTAAAATAGAACCGTAAAAGTTTTCCATAAGTAACACCCTCGACACAAAATTCACTTTGAGACGAAAACCGATTAGCACCCTCAAATTATGGCATAAATCAGAATGACAATCGCCTATCTCTACGTGCTTTGTGTTTGCTCTAAACGAAGTTAGACGCGATTCCAGCCAGAAAGCTGCATTGAAACTGGAAGTAACCCATGGCAAAACTAAGAGCAACAGAGGGAGCAAGCAACGACAAGTGACTCAATCGCCCCCCTCATCAGAGGTCATTATCGCCTGCGACGTGCCTGCTCGCGCCATTAACTCGGCTTTAAATTGAGAACGGTAAATCTCCTGCCTAACACATCGTTTATGCTCGGCGTTGGCGCTGAAAATGAGTAAAATCCCCACTAAACAAGCGCGACTACGTCAATGGAAACCGTACGGATTCCCGCAACGGTACGAGGCGAATAAGCCGATACTTACGTTTAGAAGATGTCCAAACGTGTAATGTAACGACGACTTATCAAACATATATACGCAAAGCTGTAGAGGTCGCTACATATAGAGGTAGCTTATAGATGTCTTTAGGAGAGATCGGCTCTCGTAAAGAAATGCCAATTATCTGAGAGGTTTTTTTTTTCTTTTTTTTTTTTTACAAGTTGATTTAGAAAAAGCAGCAAAAGCTTCATTTATGCGTTTGTGAATTTGAGTTTTATGGTCTTGGGGACATAATATAGGGGCTAGTCGTTATGATAGGTTTAATAATAAATTAAATTGGTAATGAATGTTGCATATAGTAGAAACAAACACATGACTCTAACAAGAAACTGGCTGAGTGTCATCAAAAATTACTTACTCATTAAATTTTATAAAGGCTACGAGCGCGCGGGAGGAGCTGTAATGCGCTAACGGTACCACTTGTGCTGCAAGAGCAATGCTGGCGGTGCGAAAAAGTCGGTGATAGTGTTATCATCCGTGTTTATGCATCCTGAATAACGGGTGACAATGTGGAAGAATGAAGACATAAGGGACTATTTTTGAGTTAGGCTGATATGTTGCATTGCCTTCAATGAAGAACCTAAATGAAGCTCTGTTACATCAGAGTTATCCGGTTCTGTTAATGCATATTGCCCCATCCGAAGAGGAATAAAAAAAAAAGCGTGACATTGCTGAACAGCGTAAAATCATGAATTCGAACTCGACATTCAATATGTCTGTTTTGTGTTTTAGACTGCAAACCCCCGAACACACGAATCTACGGGAAAGCTACACGAAAGTTATGCTGCAATTTTAGCTCTTCACATCAGTCCAATCGTCTTCCCTGAGGCAGAGCCCAGCGCACACATGCAGTGCTGCCTTCCAGAGCTATGAGTGAGCTCGTTGGGATTACCTGCATTTGCAGCAAAACGCGATGAAAACTCGCGGCTCATGCAATGTGACACCGAGTTGGAGGCATTACTCTTCGGAACGATATACCTGCAACTACAATCTTTCCTCTTATTTCGCGCGCGTGAAGCACCCTTTTTTAAGTCCCACACGTCCAAACTCTTCCAATAACCCCGTTGCCCTCGAAGCCCACTTCCAAACGCTTAAAAACGCAGCAAGCAACACAAAAGTTAAAATGAAACGTCCACACACGGTCTCAACCCCGGTCTTGAGAGCAGTACAATTCAAGCCCGCACACTTTCCTGCATTTACGTCGCCCCAAAAATCCGCGAGTCACAATAATATTGAAAGTGCCGTGGCGCTCATCTTTTTCTGTCTTCTTAATATACATTGTTTACTCGCCCTTTTTGTATCATTTTTTTTGTGTCTTTTTCACGCGTTGGTCTTTCAGGCCAGAGCTCTTTCGGTAGAAAATCTTTTCTCGAGAGACTGTTTCTAGAGTTAGAATCGTTCCTCGCTCGCGTGCTTACCTAGAAAACTCGGGATTAATATGCACTCCAAAAAGACTCGTCTCCGACTCCTCGTATATCGGATTGTGAAAGGGAAGAGCGAAGAGCTCTAAGAGTCAAAAGGAGAAAAGATGGCGACGCACAATGACCCCGCCTGCCTGGGCCAAGAATAAAGCGAAGACTCCTATTCGAAGTGCCGCGCCGCTCTCGGTGCTCGTGTTCTTTGTCTGAACGAAAGGTTCGACAATGTTTCCCCTTGTGAAGTACTCTAGTCTCTCCCGGAGCTTTTTCTCGGAAACTCGAGGGTCAGAAATAACATGTTCTTTTTTTTTTTTTCTGCCAACTCCAGGAATATTCGGAGACCGAAAGCGCGGGTTTTGTCTTGCCGGAATTTCAGACTAGGGCATCAACACGGAGAGACAACAAGCGAGATCGGCTCCAACGGTTTCGGGCTTTGTAAATCAACAGCATGAGTGCAGCGACCTTCTTCCCAAAAAGGACGTGTTCTATAATTGAGAAAGACAGTTGCTCGTGTTATTTTTCTTTATTTTTATAGGCTCTAAGGGAGTACTAAGTATGCTCTTTTTTCATAATTACAAAAGCGTCTCAGTCCCCTTACAGCAGCGAGCGTCGTTTTTCTTGGTGTACTGTTTATATTAATTTATGGTAATAATTCCGAATACACATGAACTGTCAATACAATACACATGAACCCTAGCAAGTACACTCTAAAAAAAAAGAAAAAACAAGAGAGGAGAAATGGAGGAAAAAGCGATGTTCCTCCCATTCGCCAACGGAAGGGAGGAAGTCGCACCCGTTCCTCCATTTCACCGATTTAGATGCAGCGCCACCTGGTGGCGCTTGAAAAAGGGACGAAAAGTGAGGGCTTGGTTACCGTCACCTAGAGCAATCCCACTACTGCCCATGCGCGGTGCTAGGAGAGAAAAAGCAGAGCTGCGGGGGCTATCGGAGGTACAAAACTTTAACGAAAAAAGCGAGGCGCGTAGCGCGGCGTGTGTCTGGCGAGAATCACGCCGTATGCGCCCGCTCCGAGATCACGCTTGTTCATGGTGGATGAAACCTTGCAGCGGCGATAAGTACAGGTTACGAGTTATCACTGGCATGGCAAGTACGACAACTTTCGTCGCGTTACTTGCTTCAAGACAAGTAGACATAGTAACCCTGGAGCGAGGGAACAAAAAAAAAGGACCGACAGACCACGAAACTATATCTATCTATCCTTAACCAGCTCGCCTGCCTCTTTGCTTTTACTTCAATAACAAGTAGGGCGCTTAAAAAATAAATCGTCGGGACCTTGGATTTTTCTTTTTGCGTGATCACGTAGTTGTTAAGATCGCTGCTCTACTCGAGTCGAGCCGTCTCTACGTTCGTAACCCCGTCACCTCCGCGAGAAACATATACTCTTGAAATAAAGCGTACGTACCATACAGCGAAAGGTTATCCGTGTGCCGTTTATTTCAGTTCTGTGTAAAACAGAACAGCATATCCAGTCGATAGGAAGGAGCACTGCGTTGCGGCGAGCGACTGCGTCCGACACACGTCGTAGTCCATCTACATCGGGAGCATGACCGGCTTGCGGGAACACGCGTCTTTTTTTTTTTTTTTTTTTTTTATTTATAGCTTTGCACAAGAAATACACTGAAATGATGACTCGGCGAAGGAACGAAGCAACGGATCCGGGAAACAAGGTCGACCATTCATTCGGGAAGAGTCCACTTGGAAGAAAGGGTAGTACAGACATTCCATTCTGGTTGCGGGGAGAAGTGGGGGACGGAGGCCGGGATCCGCAGTCTTGAAGGAACGGATAATTCACCACAGCGGACGGTTCGCCGCCGCTTTTTTAGTTTGTGCGGCATCTCCTGATACTGTGTGCTACATATCAAATAACGCACTCGCAAAAAAAAAAAAATAATTGTCGCACTTTTTTTTTTTTTTTATGCGGCCGACTTGGTCCATTATCGCGCGGTTCCTTTCGTGTCGCGAAGCTAGCGCGGCTGTAGTACATGACCAAGCCAACCCGGCGTCAAAAACGTGGATCTCACGTCTACTCGTCGCAAATGTACTTGACGTGCTTTTAAAAGAAGCAGGGAAAATATAAACTTACTCGATAATAAATTAACGTTATATTTAGAAAGCGACATGAATAGAGGATTACTAACAATTGTTGTACAAACTTTTATTTTGGCTTTAGTCTTCGAAATAGTTGCATTGCGTTAGCTCTCGTAACGCGATATTCTGCACCAGGTTGCAAACGTTCTCTAAAAAAAATAAAAACGCGGCTCCGCTACGGTATATGTAGCGGAGGCCATACCCATAACGGATTGCTTATAGAGTTGCTGAAGTGACTGAACGATCTACTAAAACTCTCAACACGGGCTTTTTAACTTTCTGACTTGGGCAATGTGATGTTTTGAAGCGGTTGCATTATATCACCAAAGACAGCTTCACTTTAGTTGTCTGCTGCGATACCAAAGTCGTGGTTTGTGGGTTCTTATCGTTCCCGACACTTACTTTCTATTGGAAAAACGCTCCAGGCTAGAAAATTAAAACAATATTAAATTTCTCTAATACGGGTAACAATGCATGACCCAAGATATATTCTGTGTTGTTGCAACGAGTCTTGTTAAAACCAGTAATACTGTTTGTTCGAAAAATTTATTGCAATGCTTGAGCAACAATTAAAATTAATTATTACCCTACCAAAACTTTAAATAGATTACACTGGCACTGCACACTCCAATCAAGCAATAGCTTGGTTGCTAATTTCAGCACCAGTGTACTTCATTTCAACACTGCATTGCCAACATGATTCTTCGAACTTATCAAAAAGATAATTAGTAAATCTTATTAATTAGCCTAATTATCTACATTTGTTTTGATCAGGGTGTTGAATTAACAGATGGGGCTATTAAAAGAGACAATTCAAATTATGTATCAATTACGAGTAATATTTGCTCCGTCTCTCCGTGTTCATGCGACAAATGATGGCAGCCACCGGCCAAGTCAGATTCAAAAATAAGACTGCCATATATAGAGAGTGCGAACTTAGCGTCCGTGCTGAGGGGTGGGGGTTCGGTGTCGTTGCGTTGGGGGTGTTCTGCTTGTGTTCCGTGTTTTCTGTTATTCTGTGTGTTCAGTGATGTATGTGTATTTACCATGTAGCGTTCAAAAGTCGGGGGATATTAAAAACAAACTGACGCTTCACCAACATTGGATGGATGGATGGATGAATACGGCTGAGCCCTTTGGATCGGGCGGTAGCTTACGCCACCTAGCCATTTTGTCTTACCCTTTGTTTTTCTGTTTTGAGCGCCATCTGGTGGAAGCAATATGAATTACACGAGGGGAGAAAGTTTCCTCCATTGGGCCAAAAAAGATGGCAACTTTCCTCCCTTTGTAGGGGAGCAACTTTTCCTCAGGCAAAACAGGTGGCAACTTTCCTCCCTTCTTAGAGGAGGAACTTTTCCTCCCCTTTTGGGGGAGCAACGTTCCTCCCTCTCTAAAGGAACACCGGTGACACGGGTGTTCCTCCTCCAAGGGAGGAAGTACTACTCCTTTTTTTTTAGAGTGTACCAGTGACTTGTTAACACTCGATGGAGAAATACCACTCAAATTGCATGACCCATCAGCCTTTGATCATCTAAGCACCTCTTACCGAAGGTATAGGAAAGTATGAGACTAGGGGAAGACCACCCCACATTCGCCTAAAAAAAAAAAAAAAAAACACTTATATTTTGCATGCATTATAGAAAGGTATGCCTTTACATTTCATCTCCGAGTTATAGCCCCTGATTGGAAAACATGGCATTTTCCACTTCCCACACAAATTAGGTTCGCAGAAAATTTGCAAACTTCTTGTGGCGACCAAGGTCCTAATTACAGTGATTTAGAGTTTGCTCGTTAAGTACCCAGGTGTGCCTTGACGTGGCGTGTCAATACATCACATCACTAAAATGCGGCGGATTGAGAAATTTACGAGATGCAAAAGCCACCGATGTCTATAACAGGCGCAAACCGCTAAGCCGACGTGACATTGGCGTCGGCGTACTTTCCCGGCAGCCGGGGCGATCGCGGGCACGTCGACGACCCAGCGGCCGTACCATAACGCAGCGGGGCAACGTCACGCGCGCGCTTTCCCCGAGCGGCCGTAATTTAGCGACTGGGTCTAGGCGCCGAGATTCACGCTATTACTCATACTGCCTGCACCTCCATTTGCGTCTCCCCGAATCTCCTAAATATACACCGCCCCCCGTACCCCTAACCAGACTTGTACACGTTACTGAAAAATTGTAAGGAATTACCGTTACAATTACTCTAGGCTAAATTGTAATTTATTACAATTACAATTACTCTCCCATAAAAGTAAGTGACCGTTACCCCAAAAAGTAATCCGTTACTTTCGTGGCGTTACTTTCAACAATATGGTCTACAATTAAGAAACAAAGGGAAGAGGGTTATTCAAGTTCTTATGGTTGCAACCTGTTCCATTTAATGCCCTTGAGTATTCTGAGCAACAGCTGACTCTCGAAAGTCTCGTCAGACATTTTCCACTATTTCTTACTGAAGATGTCGACTGTTATGCTGAACACCCTTGGAACTGAGGCACTGTATGGAAGTGGCATATTATTCCCCACAAATGCTTTATGCTCTGCATTGAACTTCTTCAGCGAAGCAATGGAAGTACTATTTACTTCGAAGATAGATCAAAGCTTCGTCGTAGCAGCCGTTGCCTGATATTCGAGTATTTTAGTAGATCGTTCCGATACCTCCATACCCCCGATAACGTTATGGTGAATGCGCATGTGCGGCGGCGGAGTATCGGGTATCGTTATCGGAGTCATCGGACCAATCTACTGAAATTTTCCATTGTCGAAATCACGAAGCTGTAGAAGTCACCATACAACTGGCCAAAACTAAAATAAGAATTAATTTATGTCCATCTTAGTATGCCGGCATATACTGCCAGACAATAGCAAAACATAGTTGTATCAGTAAGGTATTATCGATATTCTGCTTCCTTTGGTTCTGAACAGGTCGAGCCTCGGTTGAGACGTTGGTGAATAAAAAAGGGTTTCCAGTATATAAATATAAGTAATGGAAAGAAAAAAAGGACTCATAACAACAATTAGTTAGAACGTCGGTTAAAACAAGGAAATGTAAACGCACGTTTGCCGTGTGTACCTTTCTTGATGCCGTTCAAAAACGCACAGAGCACGAACCGACTGCAGTTTACTCCGATGTTCTCCAGATAGACGTCTGCTGATGCCACGGGCAGCGATGGGCAGAGAACTAAGTAAGCCGCGCTATGGCCCCACTCACGAGTTTCACTTTCTCCTCAAGCCCAGAATATCAAGTCTATGTCAGCCACCATTATGTTTTGTATGTAAAAATATCTGCTTGAGATAAGATGCGTCCTGCTGGGGTAAAAACAGGGAGAAGAAAAAAGGAAGTCCATTACCATTTTCGAAGTGCTCGCAAAAAGCTGACTCACACAAATGGTGACTGAGATGCAGATAACGTGGCTGGAATTCACAAATAAAGTAGGCCAACCCTAGAAGTTGAACTACAAAAGAGTAAGTAGCTCTTAAAACAGGGTCAAATAAGGTGAAAGAAGCAGAAAAAAATACATCCTGTTTTCTAAGAGAAGATGATAAGGGTGCAGCAACGAACGAGGGTGCTTGTGGCAATAACACCTTTACATATTATCACATCCCTTTTAGTGGATTTTAGGGTAGACGGAGCGTTGTCTCGTTCAGTGACACTATGAAAATGGTCGTAGTCACTATAACCGAGAAGGATATTGTTAATTCTTGTCTGTGCACTCACCGCCTGGAGCTTCTCGAAGAGTCACACAATCACTTGGTGTCCGCCTCGCCCCGCCTTCGATCGCAAAGAAAAACAAAGGGACTAAAAAAAAGCGGATATAACTTGCCCCCCCCCCCCCCTTTTTTTTTTCTTATATTTGTAGAAATGTTCATTTTGATTTTTTGACATTGTTGTTAAGGTCTAAAAAAATAGATTCAGGGGCTTAGTGTTGCAAAAAAAAAAAAAAGGCTTTGCGGAACTGAAGAGTGCCAAGCCTTCCTTTGCGGTGTCACAGCGCTCGACTTTACCAAAATAAAAACAACCCTTTCTTTTAAAAGAGGGGGGGGGGGGGGTCCTGAAAAAAAAAATGTAACGGATTACAAGGAATCCGTTACGTAAAAATGTAACGGAATTACTTTAAAATTACTCTAGAAAATATGTAATTATTCCGTTACTAAATTACTGATAAATGTAAGGGATTACAAGTAATTTCGTTACTTGTAACGGATTACATACAAGTCTGCCCCTAACGCTGTATGCCGGCTATCCGAAAACTGTTTGCCCAGCTCATAGAGCCGTGCGCGAGAAACGACACACGGAAGAATATTTATTTCTTTCGGGTACATTTTTATTCGTCTCTTTTGTTTTGCTCGCCTTTTCTTATTTTTTTTTACTTCTTTCGATTATATTTTGTTTTTCTTGAACAGCTTGCGTTTTTAAATTTTTAAGGTGATACCATTCTTCAGCTACTTCACCCAGTTTTCGAAAAATGGTATCTGGCCTCGAATGCGTCGTGCGCATGCGCTCCGCGCGTAGGCGGACGTCGTCCTAGAGGTCGTCCGAGAGGTCGTCCGTCCTAGCCGTCGTTCTTAAGGTTATTCTGGACGTCGTCTTTGACGTCATCCTCTAGCACGTCGTCATCGACGTCGTCCTAGACGTCATTCTTGAGGTCGTTCCAGACGTCCTTGAGGTCGTCCTAGGGGTCGTTCTAGAGGCGCACGGCACGACCATAGGTTCGTGACTTGTGCCAGTACGCAAACCGGGCCGTGGAGGCAAACCGAAAAAGCACAGTCCCCTGGTGTGAAGTATTCCGCTATGTAGACGACTATCTCATCATCCACTCTGAAACTATAGAAGTGGAGGCCATTCTTCCCTCCTTCCACCAAGCAGGAGGTAATCTCAGGTTCAAGAGGGAGGACCCATCTTCGGAAGGCCTGCAATTTGGGGACTTGCGACTGACCAAAACAACGCAAGGTGTTTGCTAGACTTTGTAACAGTGCTCGAAAAAGTAGGTTCTTTCATTTAAAAGTGCAATCTCCAAGTCGGTTAAACTGGGGATGATCAAGGCCCTACTAATCTCGGAAAAAATTATATTATGTCCGCATTCAGAAGCCGAAAGCATCAACACCTAAACTCAACAACTTCGGTGCTCATGATGTCCAGTGGAACAAATCGCCCTCCTGTTTTCCCCAACTTATCACAGCAAGAACTACCAGAACCTAATCTCCCCTCTCTCCCTCTCTCCCTGCATGGCAGAGGATCACCAGCATGTCTTATTTTCAAAGTGTATCCCACACCATCCGATCAATCGATACCCGCTTTAACACGAAAGTCGTCTTCTCCCGTAGATTCAAACTGGCGAGCCTATGAGGTATGACGAACCGGGAGGAGACCAAGCCAACCTGCGAAAAAAAAGCAACACCACACCCACTTTAGAGAATGTACGACCGAGACGGTGTACTCGGTGCCACTCAATCGCGGAGCTGAGTACATTGGAAAATTGACCGATGCACAAACGATCGTCTACGAGAGGATCAGAACGAGGCGACATCAAAAGCCGATCATCCTACACATTTTATCGCTGCTCAGGCGAAGAATTGTCATGGGTGCGCATCGTACTTTAAAGGGATGGTGAACCGAACATTTCAGTGTCTATAATAAGCGGCGCACCATCTTTTCATGAGTCAGCAGCTCCTGGTGTGCGCGAGCACACGCAACGAAATTGACATCATCATATTTCCCATTTACGCAAAATAAGCTCGATGACGTCAATTTCGTTGCGTGTGCTCGCGCGGACCGGCGGCTGCTGACTCATGGAAAGATAGTGCGCCACTTATTATAGACACCAAAATTTTCAGTTTACCATTCCTTTAACAGCAGCAAGGTTCTAGCAACACATCATGAGGGACTCCGACGTGAAATCACAAAAAAAAAACATTCTTAATTGAAAACGGCCAGAAAGAAGGTTTCATCTGCCTCGTTGACCCCGACAAGACGTGAAATGGAATTTATCATGCCCGAACTAGAAAAAGAAAAGTAATAAACATGGTCAGTCACGGCACGGTGACTCAGTCCTTATCGGCGCTCTTGTTCGTAGCTTCCCCCCGTTCAGGTTAACGTGCGAATTTTCAGTGCCCGGAAGTAAACATTCGTTGTTGCTAAATGAAAGTGTGGTTGTCTGTGAACGTCCTCTGTGTTTTTATTCTTTCCATTTTAAGTATTCAGTTTATATAGGTTTCTCTAACCTGGCTGTAAGTCGTAACGCACCTGACGCCATGCGGTAAGAAACTGAGGGAGAGGAGGAAACGAGAGCGCGCGGGGACACCGGAACGTCGAGCTCTAACTGGAATGCTTAATGAGCAGGGCGGCCAGAGCCTATGCTAGCTGCCTTGGGGAATCGGTGGCCGAGTGGCTAGCGTACACTAGGTTAACTCTATAGGCTTTGTTTGCAGAAGCAGAGTATCGCGTTCCTTTTCCTTGCCCCGCAAACTCCGCAGGCAAGTAGCCAGGGGGGGGGGGGGGGCATGGAGCTTGCCCCCCCCCCCCCCCGAAATCCTCCATTTGGCTGGGACCTCCTCTCCCCCCTCCCACTCGGGCACCCCCCCCCCCGAAACAAAATCCTGGCTACGTGCCTGCAACTCCGTATTGTTGGAGTAGCGGTCTCGTGAGCCGAGCTCGATCCAATATTCATGAGGAAAGAGACCTTACAGGTTCCGAGTTTCGGGCGGAGCATGCTTCTCACTTTGTGTTTGCGAAATATACAGTCAACACTAAATTCGAACGAACTGGAAGCTTCCTTGTCCATTGAACATTACGTGCAGCCACTGGGTACTCTATAATCGCGTTGTTTTATAACGCGAGCTTTGTTTTAAAACATGTTTTCAAAGTCTGGAAAGCCGACGACACGGATGACGATCGCGTTGCTGGCATCTGCGGCACTCGCGAAGTGATACGAGACCGGCACAACCGGGCAACTCGCACCAGACAACAACGCGAAGCTGCGCCTTGCGAAGGGAGGACTTTTTTTTTTTTTTTACTACTACGTTCTACCGAGTCATAGAGAGAAGCGGGAGACAAAGGATGGGACGACGGCGCACGCGCGGCGTTCGTCGCCGCACTTTTATCTCTTCTGCTCCGCACGCCACAGCACGCCGCTTCACAGCCACGCCACCTGCGCCTGTGGTTCTCCTGCAGAAGCGAAGGTCGCTTCCCGAAGTGCGTCGTCCTTGGATACAACATGGCCGCACTGGCAACACCATTGCGATACTTTGCTCCGCAAGCGCAGCATATACATTTAATCTAGCGCACACCACCTCGGAGCACGCAGAGCGAAAGCTGGCGCTGCAGAACCCAGGGATCCTGAGTTCTATCACACCAACCATGCCCGTCTTGTTCTGGATGAGCATCGTACCGCCGTGCGGTCGTGTATTACTACTGCGAGACGCACGTTAAAGACTCCAGGCTAGCGGTTGTACTACACTGGCTAAATTGCTCATCTACAGCTCAGAGACAAGTCGTTCATCAGGCTGACAAACTTCCGACGAGAGCAGTGGAGGCAAAGGAAGCTAAATTTGCCTCTACTTTCTAGCCCTTCCAATCAGAGACCGGCGTTCTGTCGTCACCGCGCGCTCTCATTTCCTCCTCTCCCCCAGTTTCTGCCCGCATGGGAGCCGATGGCGCCAATCACGCACTCCTTTCCTCTTTCTGTCTCACTCGTTTTATTTGTCTGATCTTTCGAAATTTGGGTTTAACTCCGGGTTCTCAGTAGTCGCGTTGACTCCGCGCTTGTTTGCTCCTATACGGACGCTCCGTGTTTTATAATCCGAGGGAAGCAAAAAACGGATCGTAACATACAGGAGCGTGACACACCAAAACCGCCAACGAGAGGCACGAACCACTTCAGGCCGCGCGTCACGAACCCGGCATTTCGGGGATACATGTGGCGGAAGCAAAAAAATATTTCAGAAGAGATAAATTAATCAAGGCATGTGTGGAACGGAGGAGTGTAAAGTAAAAAAGTCTGCGACATTATAAATTTTCTTGAAACGTTTATTACTCCTGAAAGGTTTAGAGGCTCACTTCGATCCCATATGCGAACGGTACTTCGAACGATCGATTCAGCGACTGTGTC